>APFE030340902.1:9340-20480 GCA_000404065.3 Pinus taeda
AAAAATCTTAAAGTATATTCTAATAATTTATTCACATTATTTTCATAATATTCATAATAAACCATTCTTAATGAATTTCGTTGTTTTCCATTTTTCAATAAACCCCTAAAATATATTTCCCTATTTATCATACAAAGGTTTATAAGTTTTCCGTATATTTTTGTTTCTTGATGATGAAACTTAGTCATAGGTTCTAAACATCGATTTAAATCTCAACTTGAATGGGACATATCCGGAAAATCAATTACAACTAATGAACAAGCCCATAAATCTTAAAATATATTCTATTCATTTATTCACATTATTTTCATAATATTCATAGTAAACCATTGTTAATCAATTTTATTGTCGATTATTTTTCAATAAAATCCTAAAATATATTTCCCTATTTATCATAGCAAGGTTTATCAATTTTCCATATACCTTTGTTTCCTGATGATGAACCTTATTCATAGGTTCGAAACATTGATTTAAATATCAATTTGAATGGAATGGATCCATAAAATTAGTTAAAACTAATGAATAGGCCGAAAAATATTAAAGTATATTCTAATCATTTATTCACATTATTTTCAAAATATTCATAATAATATATTCTTAATAAATTTCATTGTTGGCCATTTTCAATAAAACCCTAAAATGCATTTCCTTATTTATCATACCAAGGTTCATCAATTTTCCATATACTTTTGTTTCATGATGATGATTCTCAGTTGTAGGTTCGAAATGTCAATTTAAATATCAACTTAAATATGATGGGTCCAGAAATCAATTACAACTAATGAAATAGCCCAAAAATATTAAAATATATTCCAATAGTTTATTCACATTATTTTCATTGTATTCATAATAAATCATTCTTTATCAATTTCATTGTCATCCATTTTCAGTAAAACCCTAAAATACATTTCCCTTTTTATTATTACAAGGTTGATAAATTTTCCATATACTTTTGTTTCCTGATGATGAAGCTTAGTTGTAGGTTTGAAATGTTGATTTAAATATTGAATTTAATGGAATGGATCAAGAAAATCAATTACAACTAATGAATAGGCCCAAAACTCTTAAAATATATTCTAATCATTTATTCACATTGTTTTCAAAATATTCATAATAACCCATTCTTAATCAATTTCATTGTCGACCACTTTTCAATAAAACTCTAAAATACATTTGCTAATTTATCATACCAAGATTGATCAATTTTCCATATGCTTTTCTTTCCTAATAATGAACTGCATTTGTAGGTTGAAAACCTCAATTTAAATATCAAGTTGAATGAGATGGATCCAGAAAATAAATTACAAGTAATGAACATGCCCAAAAATCTTAAATCTGAGATTTTGTATAACTAAGACTCCTCAATCCAGAAATGGGGTAGTAGAAAGAATGAAGAGAACAATCCAACAAATGGCATGTGCCATTCTTCATTAATTAGGAACTCCCCATAACTTCTTTGGGGAAGCAACACATATAGTCTTGAATATTCTTAACAAAGACCACCTTCAAGTAAAAAGTGATAAAACTCCATATGAACTATGGCTTGTTGAGCCTGCAACTTTCAAACACTTTAGAATTTTCGGAGAAAATGTTACATAAAGGACAATGGTGATAAGCTTGGAAAATATGAATCTAGATCTGATGAAGGAATCCTTATTGGATACTCTTCTAGAACAAGGTATATAAATCCTATAATAAAAGTCTTCAAAATATTTTTGAATGCATAAACTTTGTAATTGATGAATCATCCCAAAGGTACCAAAAATGAAGTACTAGCAAATGACGAAGCTCTCCCTACTACAAGCCAAAAGGTTGTAGAAGAAGTAAATAGAGAAGCATCAAAAGAAAGAAATGCAGATAGAGATACATCAAAAAAAACATCTTCAAGATATGTTTTGAAAAATAGTCCTAAATCTCAAATTATTGGTGAAAAGGACCCAAGAATATAAAATAGAACTCTTGTTGGAACTTATAGTTACGTAGCCTTACTATCCACAATTGAACCTCAAAATGTGATTCAAGTAAGTAAATATGAATGTTGGGTTAAGGTAATGAATGAAGAACTTGATCAAGTAGAAAAGAATCATACATGGGAATTAGTACAAAGGCTCATGATAAAAATGTTATTGGGAAGAAATGGGTGATCAAAAACAAACTGAATGAAAATGGAGAAGTAATTCAAAATGAAGCAAGACTTTTATACAAAGTCTATGCTCAACAGGAAAGGATAGACTTTGAGAAAATATTTTCAATTGTAGCTAGACTTAAAGCCATAAGAATGTTTATTGCATTTTCAAGTTTTCATAGCTTTAAAGTATATCAAATAAACATCCAATCTGCATTCTTAAATGAGATCTAGAAGAAGAGGTCTATATTGAACAACCTGAAGGGTTCATTCTTGGAAATGATATAAATCTTATGTGAAAGTTTAATAAAGAAATGTATGGATTGAAACAAGCTCCTCGAGTATAGTATTATAATTTTGATAGGTACCTTCAGCTACAAGGATCAAAAAGGGATCTAAAGATAACTACCTATATATAAAAATGGATAAAGATAAACTTTTGATAGTTGTTATTTATGTAGATGACTTAATATTTGGAAGCAATGTAGAATCTATGAGTCAAGGATTTGCTTCAGTTATGCAGCAAAAAATTGAAATTTCCCTACTTGTTGAACTAATATACTTTCTTGGCCTTCATGTCCAATAAACTGAGAATGGTAGATTTCTTTCTGAAACCAAGTACCTCAAACAGATTTTGAAGAAATATGGAATGGAAGATTGCAAGCCAGTATGCACACCAATGGTAACAGGGTGCAACCTTAGTCAAAATGATGATTCTCCTTCAGTCAATAAACCAAAATATAGATATATTATTGGTAGCTTTCTCTACCTTATAGGTACAATACTAGACATTATGCATGCAGTTGGAATTGTTGGATGATTTCAAGCCAATCCTAAGGAAACTCATCGCCAAGAAGTCAAGAGAATTTTCAAGTATCTACAAGGAAATTAAAATTTTGGTTTATGGTATCCCAAAAATGAAAATTTTTCACTTCATGCCTACACATATGTTGATTGGGTAGGTAATATTGATGATCAAAAGAGTTCTAGTTTTGGAGAATTTTATTTGGGACCTTGCTTGGTATCATGGCTTAGCAGGAAACAAAGCTCCATTGCTTTATCTACTACTCAGGTAGAATATATCATTGTTGCATATTGTTCTACTCAACTTCTATGGATGATGAAAACATCACACTAATTTCAAATCACTTTTCCTTAACCTGTGCCTATTATTTGTGACAATAGTAGTGCCATAAGTATCTCTAAAAATATTTTCATTCACTCAAAAAACAAGCATATTCCAATCAAATATAATTTTCTAAGAGATCAAGTGCTTGAAAAAAAGTTAAACTATAATATGTTACTTCAAAGGAACAAGTTGTATATTTATTTACAAAGGCACTTCCACGTGAATACTTTGAATATCTGAAACAAAAATTAGGAATGATTACTACTTCATCATTGATAATTATGCTGACAGGTATTTCAATTTCAGGGGGAGTTGAGACTGTAAATTACTAGAGTTTATTTGTTATACATAGATGATATAATGAACAATTGCATACATACATGGTTTGTAAGTTAGACATCCATGTATACATATCGGTAATTGGTAGAAATGAAACATATTTAGAGGGAGCTTCCTATATGCCTTCATCATTATGGTCTTATATTGTTTTCATTGGTTTTTTGCAGTATGTTGGTTCAGGGGGAGAAACTATTATAAATCTAAAGCTCGTTTTTGGCATTATGGTTCCATAAGCATGTCTTGTTGCATATATTTCCTCGTGTTTGGATTCTTCTACTGCTACTACTAGAGAATTATATGTTGGTGTTACAATGTTGATATCAAATATTCATGTTGTGGGTTCCTATATGATATATGGATGTTACTCATAATTATCATGACCTTACAACCTCATCATTGAGGTCCTAGTTTTGGTTATATATATATGTTATATATATATGCTATATATTTGTCCCTTAATGTAAATGTCATGTGGAGACCCATGATGTAACCATTGTAATATTTGGTCATGTATAGGCTATTGGGATCAAATCATGCTTTATATGTAATCCCATTATTTTTTGAAATTGATGTAATAATGAGTCAAAAAAGTAAACCCAAATGTTTGGGTAGCTAATGTAATCATGAGCCATTGGTGTTAGGGAAGGTCATTTTTGGTTGAGTCTTTTAAATATCTTCAAAGAGAGTCTTCATTCAACTTTGGTCAACACTTTTCACTTGATGTTAAAGGGGAAGGGAAGCTTGGTGTTTAGGAGAAGAATTCTTGGAGGAAGTCTTGGTATTTTCAGGTGTTTTTATAGGTGTTTACAGATAGTTAGACGGTGACCAAAAACCAAAATGGTTTCCATCAAGTCCAAAGTGAGACATTGTTGGATTTGTGGATAATGTGTCATCCTTGATGCCAACCTACTTGATATCGATGTCAATAGGATGACTATGAAACCTAGAACAAATGCTACATAAATGATGAAAAAAGACATGATAGATAAGAGACAGATGGATGTTAAATATGAAGTTTGGGAAAACATACATGGATACTATGCAGAAGGCTCGTGTACATACACAAGTATTGTGAAGAAAAGTTGTGTAGATAATCTGCACCATGTTAACTTGTGTACCATGGGTTTTTACCATGGTATTGGTCCATAGTACTGAGTACGTCAACAAATTTTTGATCCTGTCAAAGAATACCAACATAATTATCAAGGGATTGGCATAAGGTATTGGCTAAGGCTAAATCTATATAAGGATATGGAGACTAAAGTGTTAGGTGTGCAAGTATTTTGTTGTCTATGAATGATTTGATATGAAATAGGTGTTCAATAGGGAGCAAGGAGAAGATTCAGGTTTGAAACATCTGAAATATATTGACATGTATGCTTAGTTGATTTACTTGTTGCAAATGTTTAATATTTATGAAATTGTGATGCTATGATCTAGATAAGTTTTTTAGAAGTCTATATCATTAACATTCGAGGTTGCAGAAAGTGAAACTATGTCTGGAGTGTAATTTTTTAGATCTATACACAGGTATGTTTTGGCATAGTGATGTATATAAGTAAATCCACCTTTGAAGGGTCGTCTATATATTCTGCAAAATAAATTTTAGTATGTGTAGATATATTAGGTCCCTGTAATACTAGTGATTCCCCCATTACTATTGTCATTGTATCCCTTATTATTATTGTTGTGCCCCTATTGTCCCCATATTGGTATTATTGTGCTCCATAGAATCCCACTATTGTTATTTAGTGCCTTTATATTATTATTGTTAGGTTGGATTTGGTTATATTGTGACCCCTTAGACTCCTATATATAGAAAGGAGGTTTTGTCATTTCAATCATCTAAGAATTGTTCATTTGTGTAATGTAAAGGAGGTTTTCCCCTCAAAGACAACTTATTTCTAAGGCATTGATCTATCTTTTCTATCTTTTTGTGAGTTGGTTTCATAACATTTGATATGAGAGGACTTTGGATTCTAGGGTTTTGCAGCTCCAAACAAGTCATTGTGGAATTTTTGCTATAACTTTTTTCGCTACAAAATTTCAGAAGCTAAAAAAAAAATCCAATTGAAACAGAATCGGTCTGAATCTTGGTCCCAAATCTCAAATCTTGTCTTGTTATATTTTTGGAGATATAATATGAGTAAGTTAGCATTTTTGCACACCCCTAAATTACATTACAAACAGGTGACCTTGGGAAAATTGTCTTAACTTTCGCTCTGAGAACCAGATTAAATTTGCGTAAGAATTTATAGAAAGAGGATGAACTTTGGTTTTTGGGTATCAATATTAGAACCTAATGTTGAAACAGTGACCCATGGAACGTCGTACAAGTTCATCCTACTAAACCAGTCTATACTCAAGTCATCGTGGGAGATTTGGCATAACTCTTCATTGGAGAATCCAATCTTGATAAGAATTGTAAGGTTAGAAAGATTACTTAAAAGGTTACTATAGGAAGAAATTTCAGACCTTGGAGATCCAAAATTATAGGCATACATCATATTCAATATCGAGCTCCTACAAAGTGAAAAAAGGTGTGTAGTTTATTTTTTTATTTTTGCATAAGCTTGGTTTGAAAAATTAGTTTGAAGGAATTCAAAGGGCATAGTGAAGCATTATTATTGGTAATTGATGCCGCAAAGAAAGAAAATGGAAACACCTAGTAAGCAACTTGAAAGCTCTAGCATGACTCATGAATAAGAGGAAGAAATACAACATCATATATCAAAATTACAAGACCAAGTGTAAGAAATTTCACTCACACAAAAAGTAATAGAAGCTAAGATGGATGGTTTAAAGAAAGGCATAGAAGCTAAGATGAATGAAGTGGAAGCTAAGATGGACAGTTTGTAAGCTAAGATGGATGGCATGGAAGCTAATATGGATGATTTAAAGAAAGGCATGGAAGATTTGAAGACAGATTTAAAGACAAATTTGAGAAAGTTTCTACAAGAAATGCTTACTAATGACGAAAGGGTAGTAAAGGAAACTCATGATGAGAACAAAATAAATGTTAATCATGATTTCATAAACTCTAACATTGGATCGAAGAACCACCATGTTCCAAAGATTGATATGAGGAATTTTGATGGCAAGGATCCTGGAATATGGATACTACAGATGGAGCAAATTTTCAATCTCGATAATGTGCAAAACACAGAAAAGGTACGCATTCCAACTTTATATTTGGAACCAAATAAGTTTGGATGGTATCGATGGATTTTCTCTCATAAAAAAATTGTCACTTGGGCTATTTTTACAGATGAAATGATAGCACATTATGAGGATACAAAAGAAACACTTTTTTTAGCCAATTGATAAATCTCAAACAAAAGGGTTCAATGATGGAACACATTGAGGACTTCCAAAAATTGAATATAAGGCTAAAAGATATTCCAGAGAAGCATAGGATTGATGTGTTCATAGGGACTAAAAGATAGCATCCAACATGAGGTTCGCCTTTGGCAACCAGATTCATTGGAGAAGGCATTTAGGTTGGCAAGAAAAATGGAAAGCAAAATTATGGAAACAAGAAAGCCTACCACTCACAATCATAAAGATGAAAGTGTTTCTTCCCCTAGCCATCGACAACCTACAAGTTTGACACCACAACAATTGGAAGAAAAAAGAGAAAAAGGGCTTTGTTACAATTGTGAGAGAAAATACATTAAAGGTCATAAGTGTGCTAAGAAGAAATTATGTTACATAGATTGTGAAGAGGAGGAAGAAAGGGAACAAGAAATGTTAAAAGAAGAGGATATACACAAGGAACAAACCTTAGAAAAAGAAGAAATGAATCCGACCATATCTTGTAATGCATTGGCTGGAATTACCACTCCTCAAACTATCAAGATAGAAAGGCATATCAACGAGAAAAAGGTAATAGTTGATTGATTCAGGAAGTACCCATAATTTTATTCATTATAAGATAGCCAAGGAATTGAATTGATTCCTATATCCAACACCAGAGTGTCAAGTGATGGTTGCAGGTGGAGGAACCGTAAATTACTCAGGAAAGTGCCATAATATCAAGCTATCCATGGGAGAATATGTATTGAATAGCCCAATGCTTTCCATTCCAATGGGTGGTGCTGATGTTGTACTAGGAGTCCAATGGCTACAATCCTTGGGTACAATAGCTTCTAATTTTTAAGAACTTTTCATGAAATTCTCTTCAGAAGGAAAGGAATTTGAATTAAGGGATATCACAGGGAAACCGGGAAAGATAATCAGCTCTAACAGAATGACAAAGCTTCTAAATAAAGAACAATGAGGCATAATTGCAAAATTATGTCCACTAGAGGTTCCCACATCGAAATCATCCATTTCTGTAGATCTCCAAAAAGTCTTGGACAATTATTCCAAGGTGTTTGAGACTCCCAAAGGCCTCCCACCTACTTGTGATCATTATCATGCTATTAATTTGATTTCACGAAGTGTTCCTCCAAACATTAGGCCTTATAGATTCCCTATGTCCAAAAGAGTGAAATTGAATGTATGGTTGCAAAAATGCTAGAGGCCAGTATAATTCAACCTAGTCAAAGTTATTTCTTTGCTCCAGTAGTATTGGTTCACAAGGAGGATGGATCATGGTGCATGTGTCTAGATTATAGGGAGCTCAATAAGCTCACTATTAAAGCTTAATTTCCCATTCATGACATTAATCAATGATTGGATGAATTGCATGGATCAATTTACTTCACCAAGTTAGATCTTCATTCAAGATATCATCAAATCATAATGAAGACTAAAGAAAATAGCATTTAGAACTCATGAGAGTCATGATGAATTTTGGTTCATGCCTTTTGGACTTACTAATGCACCTTCTACATTTCAATGTTTTATGAATTCCATTTTCAAACCCTTCCTTAGAAATTTTGTGTTAGTATTTTTTGATGATATAGTAATCTATAGCAATTCTTGGAAGGATCATGTCCAACATGTTGCTCAAATTATTAGAGGAGAAACAACTATATGCAAAAATCTCCAAATGTTTCTTTGGAGTACAAGAGGTGGAATATCTGGGTCATATTGTATCTCATGAAGGTGTTAAGGTAGACCCTAGCAAAATTAAAACCATTAAGGAATTGAAAATCCCCACATCCATAATGCATCTATGAGTATTTCTTGGGTTGACAAGGTATTATCGCAAGTTTTTTAAGAATTATGGGAGAATAGCAGCACCTCTAACAACATTATTGAAGAAAGATGCATTTTCATGGACTCTAGAAGCAACAAAAGCCTTTGAACATATTAAAGAGGCAATGTGCCAAGCACCAGTCTTAGTTACACCGGACTTCACAAAAACATTTATTATGGAATGTGATGCCTCAGGAAATGGAATTGGTGTTATTTTAATCCAAGAAGAAAGACCCACTACTTTCGAAAGTCGTCTAATCAAAGGAAAGTAATTACACGAAGCTATTTATGAGAAGGAAATGTTGGCAATACTACATGCGCTTAAGAAATGGAAACCCTACCTAATGGGAATCCACTTCAAGGTAAAAATAGGTCATGATAGTCTTAAATACTTTTTAGAACAAAGATTATCTTCAAAAGAGCAACCAAAATGGGTCACAAAGATGTTGGATTATGACTTTGAAATCATCTACAAAAAAGGGAAGTAAAATGTTGTGGCAGATGCATTCTCAAGAAAGGATGAGGATGTGGAAGAATTTCTTTATGCCATTTCTATTATCCAACCCAATTGGATAAATGAAGCAAGGGATGAATGGAATAATGATGAGGAAGTGTGGTCACTCATTCAAAAGATACAACAATATCCCAGTACATCTAATACATTTAGCTGGAAAAATGATTTGTTATGTACAAGTATCGGCTATACCTATATAAGAATTACCAAATCAAACAAAATATTCTTAGGGAATTGCACACCTCTCACTTAGGAGGGTACTCAATATTTCTAAAAACCTACCACAAGGTTAAAAAGGATTTTTTTTGGATGGCCTTAAATTGGATATTCAAAAGTTTGTGGCAGAATGTTTGGTTTTCCAACAAAATAAAGTTGAAACAATTAAGGCCTTAGGACTATTACAACCTTATCCATTCGAAGCCAACATTGGGAGGAGGCTTCAATGTATTTTATAACAGGTTTACCCAAGTCTAAAGGAAAGAGTGTTATTATGGTGGTAGTTGACAGACTTACCAAGTATGTACAATTTTGTGCATTATCTCATCCATTTAAAGTGAGTACAATTTCTGCTACATTTATAGAAACAATTGAAAAGCTACATGGAAACCCAACGATTATTGTAAGCGACAGAGATCCCATTTTGACTGGAAATTTTTGGAAAAAATTATTTTCCTGTCTTGGTACTCAGTTAGCTCATAGCTCATCTTATCATCCTCAGTATGATGGGCAAACTGAGATAGTAAAAAAAATTTTGGAAGGATATCTTTGATGCTTTGTATATGATAAACAGACGCAATGGGTCAAATGGTTTCCTCTGGCTAAATGGTGGTATAACACTTCCTTCAATACTGCGGAAAAAATGAACCTATTTATGGCACTTTATGGATATCATCCACCATCCATCACATCATATTTAAGAGAAAATTCTAAGGTTTAAGAAGTGGAAGATCACATCAAGCATCAGCAACAAGTTCTCCAACTCTTAAAGGATAACCTCGCCTTAGCGCAGAATAGAATGAAATAGCAATCAGATCAACATCGTAGTGAAAGAAGTTTTAATGTAGGTGATTGGGTATTCCTACGACTACAACCATATAAACAAATGTCCCTCAAGCAAGCTAACAAGGATAATGAATTATCACCAAAGTATTATGGTCTGTACAAGGTGTTGCAAAAGATAGGTACTATGGCATACAAATTGGAGCTTCTTGTAGCTTCCTCAGTGCACCCATTTTTCCATGTTTCATGCTTAAATAAGGTTATAGATGACAAGATTCCAGTTCAGACAATATTGCCAGACCTTGATGAGGAAGGAAAAATCATATTGGAACCTGAACAGTCAAAGAAACAAGAACTCGACAGCTACAAAATCGATTAATTTCAGAGTATCTCATCAAGTGGAAGAACTTACCCGTTGAATATTCCACATGGGAGGATGAGAATTTTATACGGAAGCATCCATAACTACTCAATCATTGAAGACAACACTTTTTTGAAGGAGAGGGGCATATTAGGTCCCTATAATACTAGTGATTCCCCCATTACTATTGTTGTTGTATCCCTTATTGTTATTATTGTGCCCCTATTGTCCCCATATTGCTATTATTGTGCCCCATAGAATCCCACTATTGTTATTTTAGTGCCATTATATTATTATTGTAGGTCAGCTTTGGTTATATTGTGAACCCTTAGACTCCTATATGTAAAAAGGAGGTTTTGTCATTTGAATCATCTAAGAATTGTTCATTTGTGTAATGTAAAGGAGGTTGCCCCCTCGAAGAGGCTTATTTCTAAGGCCTTGATCTATCTTTTATATCTTTTTGTGAGTTGGTTTCATAACAAGATATGTAAGCGGGTATTGTGCATGGTAAGCACATAAATACATTGA
>APFE030340905.1:0-19562 GCA_000404065.3 Pinus taeda
TAAAAAAGAGAATTTAAGCTCAAATGCTTACCATGGCTAGACGTAGCTGGAAGGTGCTGGAGGTTGAGGTTGAGGTGGGGTGGTGGAGGTAGAGCTGGAGCTGGGAGCAGGAGCTGGAGTGGTGTAGGTGAAGGTGGAGCTGGGAGGTGGAGTGGGGGAGGTGGAGGTGGAACTGGTGCTGGGAGTTGGAGTGGGGGAGGTGGAGCTGGGAGCCAGAGTAGGAGCTGGAGTGGTGTAGGTGGAGGTGGGAGGTGGAGCTGGAGCTGGAGTGGTGTAGGTTGAGCTGGGAGGTGGAGTGGTGTAGGTGGAGGTGGAGCTGGGAGGTGGAAGTGGAATGGTGAAGGTGGAGGGGCAAGAGGGTCTTGTGAAGGACTGGCCCCAGACTGTGGAATGGGCAGAAGAATGGTAATGATCGCCGCGAACAGTGCAGGAAGAAAAGCTCTGTTGTATGCCATTTGAATTCCTGAAATATATACGCCTTCAAACTCCTCCACCTCAAATCTTGAAGTTTGTCAACAAAACCAAAACCAAAACCAACTAAAGCAGCAGAAGCGTTGAGACTTTCATGTGAGAAGAAAAAGGTAGCGAGAAGAATTTATAAGTTGATTGCACATTCTGGGAATATTCTGGCAATCTACAATCGACTTAAGCTCATCGTGCAGGCAGAGACGAGATGAAGGGTCAACGAATACTTGCGCTAAACTACAAAAACGTCATGCAACGTTCATTATAGGCTGCCCACTACTAACGTTGCTCTCAATGGCATCATAATTATTATTTTAGGAAAACATAAAATGATGGTGAAATTTGGTGGTTGTATTTATCCGGAATTGCCGAGAGTACAAGGAATACTGCTGATAACGACCACGATTTCGTGCTTAAGAAAAAGGCATAGCTGTTATATTAATCTGTTTAGTCTGTCATTTTGCAAGTTTAGTGTGTGATTTTTATATAAATTAGTAAATTAAAAAGACAACTTACATGAAGCATGGTGGGACTGATTCCATTGTGATGAGTGTTTTTTTTGTTAAATGGATATTAATGGTTAACCATTTTTGTAATCATTAAAAAGTATAATATGGTTTCGTACATTATTTATGGGCAGTGGTGCTCCATGAGTATGAGATAGAGATTTTTTACGAAGGAAATTGGAACAAAATGAATTATGGTAGGATGCATTCACTACCAGCAGTCTATGTAAAATATGATGTTTCATAATTAGTACTCTATGTCAAAGAGTTTTGGAAACTACTTATATGTTTTTTTTGTTTTTTTAACATATTTTTTATATGGTTTCTACATGAGCTTTGAGGAAATGATCATTTTCTTAGGTTTAATATGTGTTTTGTAATAATTTAATAATATTTGTATAATTTAATAGTAGTAATATAATTAATTAAATAATTTAAATAATATTAATAATAATAATTTAATAAGCTAAAAAAGAGATTCTTAATTTAAAAAAAATTATATCAGGCTCTATAATAAGGATAATTTTATTATTAATAGGCAAATAATATTTTGACATGTCTTATATTTTTTCATGTTATTCAAAGATGCTCATTATTAAGTTTAATGTATCTAAAATGTATTTATGGAAATTGTCATAAATACATCTTACAGCTAGAGGTGCATTTTACAACCCCTATTAAGCAGGTTTCTAGTTCCTTCCATTCTTCAAGTTTAGGTGTCTTTTTAAAATACAAATAAAATATTTTCTTGTAACATCTCCATTCACCTCAATGTAAAAAAGTTTTACATTTAATTTGATTCACAACTACTCCAATAATGTTATGATCTACTTGTGTAGGTTCATCCTTTCTTTACAAGGTATAACTACATGATATGAATATGGTGCTTCCGACTTATATTTGGTTTGTATCTACATATGGTTGGATGATGTATTGTTTATCGTTTGGAATGCATATATGATGTGAGATTGTATTATGGATAGTAATATTAATACTTTATTATCTTATAAATTGCTAGGAGACTTTGTTTTATTAACTTTTCTATAGGACAAATTAGTGCTAGAAGGAGGGCCACATCACAAGCTAAGCCCGCTATTTAGTCTTATATGTGTAAATGGCTCTTTCCTGAATCTCGCTCCTGGGGTGCTTCTCTAACTTATCCATTTTTCAATGTCCAATCCCCGATAAGCATCTCTATCACTTGTTTCAATTAATGTTTGATGGTGAGGATGGAACATCCATAACCGAACACATTTTTTTATTTCCTTAAGTTCTTTGAATCTTACGAGATTGGTGATGAAAAGTTTGCTTGTGTGCTCCTCTCCCTCACCCTTGAAGGTTACATCAAGCGATGGTACCATTGCCATTAGCTTCCATCCATTCGTTCGAGCAACTCATTGGTGAGCTCTGACACACTTTGCAGAGGTATGATTCTCAAGGTGTGTTAATAAGGATAAATGAGCTAAGAATGAAACCTGAAGAAACTCTAGAGGATTTTTCTATTAGATTTTTCCATCTTTGTTTTGAATTTGCTGAAAGAGATGTCGACTGGGTGTATTTGAGTGAAAATTTTCAACGGTTGGTTTTCGTTTATGCGTAACATCTTCAATTCAAAACAAATTCCGATTGTTATGAGTATCATGATAATTTACAAGTTACAGAATGTCTAGATTTTACACCTAATCTTGTTTTTCCTATCTCTCTGAATCAGGAACAACCTGAAGCCTCTGAGGGGGAGATTTATTCTTGTGGTATTCCTCATCCTCCTCCTTCTTTGTTACCTAACAAAGTTCTGGTCAAAAATAGTTCAGATGATGAAGAGCGTTTTCAAATAGATGAATCAAATTGTCTTACTTCCCAAGCTCCCATATATCCTTTTCAATTTGAATCTGAAAAATATGTTGATGCAATATCTCTCATTGTTGATGAAACCCATCTTAAGCCCGTTAAACATATGCCTAGGTATATTATTGGATTTCATTCACTCGTCGATAATGACTCAAGTCTTGTCTCATATATAGTTGATTGTCCTATCAAATCCACGGGCCATACCATGCATGCAAATCCATTTCTCCCTCTACATGACACTAATGTGCAGGATGTGAGTCCTGGCCTGAATAGTGCCCCTTCATATGACCCTTTTCATCCATTATACCCAAATTTATTTCATGGGTCTACTACATCGTCAGTTTCTCCAAATATTTTGAAACTTTATCCTATTGGTGTTGGGTGCATTCATGTTCATTAGGGTGATTTCACACAAACATGTTATGAGAATATTGAATCTCTTATTGCTGATCCCTTCCATCCATAGTATTTAACATGTGAAGAAGAAAACCTTACATCTCGGCCAAGTCAAAATGATTCTCTCATTGCTTCCTCTTCACTTTCAATCCAAGAAGAGACTTAAGTGTGACATACCCAACCTGATCAAACTGGTGGCTTCAATGATTATCATTATATTGAAAAGATATTCACTCACACCTCAGGTGATTATAATTCATACCCATTTGTTGATCCCACAAAGCCATCGAAGTTTGATGTTTCGCCTACAAAAGTTTAGACACTCGCCGAGAAGTTGAGGCACTTCAGTGTCTGTTGATGGTTTTGTCAGATTCTCATGTTCTTGATGAGGCACCTAAACCAAGTCAAATTGGGTTTCCACACATCACTCCCCTCTTAGCATTATCTTGCCAGTTGCAAGATCATCTCAGAAATCCTTTGATTCGGGTGAGGATTCTCTGAACATGCTTTTCCACCTCCTGTCAGTGGATATGCATCAACCTTTATACCCTAATTTGTTTGCTGAAGGGAGTACACTCACCACTATTCCAATTATTTTTTACTAGTTCCCAGCTAGTACGGTTTGTGAACATATACAAACAGATGATGCCTTACAATCCTCTACATATGAAGGCATGAATTGCCTAACCTCTCGTTTAGCTTAGATGATTCCAACTGATTCATTTCATTCTTGGGAATCTAGAGAATCTGATCTGTTGAACTACCAATCTAACAGTATTCATACAGCTGATCCAATAAACAATATTTTCACTGAAGGCTCTCATGGCACAACTAATGATGACCATATGCATTCACCTATCAATCTAAAAAAAATACCGATATTTTATGACTTGTCATTTGAAGGTTGAAAGATTTGTTAGGATCATGAGGCACTTCAACTTCTATTGATGGTTATGTCAGGCCCTCATGCCTTTGACAAAATCCATGCTAAACTTCAAACTAGGGTTCCCGGGATTAGGGTTTTCCTGCTTGAATCCTTTGGTATCTCAGTTACACCTGGGAAAAAATCCTCTTTTGAAAGTTATCAAGTTGACCATGCTTGATATCATGATTGGGTTGTTGATTGGCTTGAAGGATCTTATATAGTGGATTTCTCTATGAGCAGGTAGCATCTTTCCTCACTTACATTGGATTCACAGTTAACCATGAATGGATGCATGTCATGGATGGATGATTATAGATTTCATGTTCGTGATTATGTTTTCTAGGATTGGACTCCAGTTTGGCTCAAACAATCTTTTCTGGCATGGTTTCTTGTAAGTAGACATGCCTTCTTATTGTTGTGCATGTTTTAGAGGTGGCCATTTTGGTTTTTTATCAATTATTTTTATAGATTATAATCATTGCCATCTTTTTTTTGCACGTTGGGAACTATTGTGGTGGCTGCATTGGAATTTTGATTTCACATGACCCGACCTCCTCTCTGGTTAAATTAGGGTATAAGGTTTAGACTATTTAGGTTTTAGGTTTTTCTTATTAATTTATTCATTAATGTTTTCTCCTTAGTATTTTCTTTATGGTTTAAATTTGTTATGTTTTGTTTTCTTTACTATATGTAGTTTAGTTTCCTTCATTTTTCTTTTCCACTAGCTTGCACTCGAATTCTTGCATTGCTCGTTGCTGCATAACATGCATAACATATTTTCATGGTTCTTTTATCTGTAATCAGATGATATCCTCCACACATTTACATAACATAAGATTTCATTACATCATAAGACCTACCTGTTGCATTACATCATGCATTTGTCTTCTGGCATAGCACACACTAGCCATTGACCTAGTCATGCATTTTCCCCTATGTTGTGTGCAATCTCACGAGACTTCACGAACCTAGAGCCTTTCATCCTTTGATGCTATGACTAGTTTTCTCTCACCTATTTTCATGTGATCAAACCTTGAAGTGATTGCTTTGACCTCTTCGAACATGTTGAAACCTTCAAAGAGCTTTTGTGCTCACCTTTCCCTAACATTAAAAACCTAACCCTAATGATTGTGTGAAGTTATGATGGTTACTCTAATAGGTAGCTTCTCTTAGAACCAGTCATCAAAGTTATATCCTGGATATCTCTCCTATGAGTCTAATGTATTAACAAGGAAAATAAGAACAGATTTCTCATGAGGAACCCTAATCAATTTGAGTGATGTGTACCCATAACGTAAACCTTGTGCTCAACGTCATCTTCAATGTTTCAATGATTGTTTTCATTGTTCACTTGTTAGCTAGAGATGAGATGTGGAAGCTTAGCATGAGGGCACCTAAATAAGAAAATGTTTTAGTTTCTGTTAAACAAGGAACAACCTCTCTTGCTCGTAAAATAATTTGACATCCCTCATCTGCCCTAGTGCAATGAATTCCCAGTAATAAATGAAAATGCACACATGAAAGAAAAATAAATTAAATAAAGGATAAATTGTAACACCATCCTCCCATATCCACCCAAGTAACTATGCAAATCGGGGTGAACATTGGACGAGAAGCTACTATGATAAAATTTTACCTCCTATGTGACCTTAAGGAAGTGGAATCAATGAAATATCACACACAGTCATCCAATATCATTAATAGAACCCTCAGGAGATAAGTCAACCACTCATACAGTTTGTCCCTAGGCCCCATTGCTTTTTTGAACCTCTGAGGCCATAGTCACTCTCATGCTATGGGCAAGGGAGTGACTAGAGACCTAAAGTCACTCTCATATGCCTGCATGCCAACAACTGTGGACCAAACTTGTCAATTATGTTGGAGCGAACTCGGCATTTAAGCCACATTTTTAGGCCCAAACACCAGGCCACTACCCATAGTAGAACGAAGGCTTGAAATCAATAAAGGTATAGGGAAATGATGAAGCAAATGAAATAAACTCAGCAAGACCTTAACCAAGCCCCTACTAACCATGACAGGGATTTCATCAAACATATTACCAACATGTAACCTACAGGTGTAAACAACATAATCAAGTGTAGGGAACTCATACATAACCAAGAATCACTATAAACCATTTCTCCCTCATGTCATTTTCTGCATACACATCTATTATGTCATATACACATTATCCATTCATATTCAAGTAAAAACATGTCGAGAGCCATACATAAATATTGTCATAAAATGTTCATATAACCAACATAATAGGAAAAAAAATGCAATAAACATATCAACCATCAAAATCCATATATACACTAGTACATTTACACATGAAAATCAACAAAACAAATTTCCCATTAATCAATGCAATGAACCAACTGGAGATGGGACTACCACATTCCACTTGACCATAGATTAGTTGAGTGAAGTATCTCCTCATCCAATCACCCCAATGCCTTATTCAAAGCATGAATGTGGTACTTATAGAACACATAAAAAAAACCAATCAATGCAGATCCCAGCATAATTCTCTGCCTACGTGTGAGGAATTTGAGTGCCTCCTAGTCTCTCAAGATTTATCATGCATTTGCAGTCCGGTCTAGGGATCACTAGGCCCTACAACGAGACATAATCTCCAAGCTTTACCATGCATTCCATCCTGGAATAACTAGGCCCAATGGAGAGAAAATATACATCTTGGCTTTACCGTATATCCCTCCATTCACTAGCAAGGATTCCTAGGCCCACCAAGGCTGACAATCAGGATTTAATGCAACCCACAGTCTAGTTTAGGGGTTACTAGGCCAGTGACTTCATGCATCCTCAGTCCGATTCAAGGACCACTGCACCATGTGTTTGTTAATTCGGAGATCCACCCCTATCAACTTTGAATCTAATCCTATCATCTGATATAAACCAAATCAGAGAACCCATCTCATCGAACTCTCACAAAATGGAAAGGTTATTTTGAGAATACTATCACACCTAGAAAAACCCATGCCATGGTAGAAAATAAACACATGCAACCCTATGCATGCCAAATCTAGCAAGGGAAATACACATGTAAGTTGATACCTACAATGAAGCCTGATCTAGCTGCTTGATCCTACCTTTCCTTGCTTAATCTTTGCTTCCTCTTGCCTTCTTTGCCTTTCTTGCTCCAATGCCAAAGCACTCCAAAAAAGCTCAAGTGTCGAAGGGTATGAGAGAGAGAGAGAGAGAATAATGAGAGAGCTCTAGAAATAATCTGACAAAAGGTCAACAACTGATCCTCAAAAGGATTTTTATGAATGAGGCCTCTATTTTCTTCATTTTCCACTATTTTCCTTCATTTTCCTCCTCTCATGCAACCTATGATCTTTCACCTCCTTTTTCTCCTAATTTGCTTTATTTTCATAAATAATTATGCGAAAAATGCCATTTTTCCTCTCCAAATCCTTAGCCATTTCCTTTGCCAATTTCCTTATCCATAAAGAACCAAATGAACACCCCTTAGAATGTCTTTCCCAACATTGAGCTTGGAATAAGTGTCCCATCAACCGTGGCTATTGTTTTTAACTTTTATTAAATGAAATTTTCACTAAGGCTGTTATAGAACCCTCCCTCTTAGGGGACACCTTCCTATGTGTTCAATCATTCATATTCCTCAACAAACTATTGAAAGAATACATACTTCTCATGGAGATTTATAACACGCCCGATGCAATATTTACAATGAATGATCTGTTCAAGAGAAAAAACATCATGACAAAATGACAACATACCACATAATGGAGCTTTATAATACAACTCATTACAATATTTATAATGATAATCCTTCTGACTGCCAATTAATATAACACTATAACATCATGAAAACATAACCACATGATAGCATAATAACATGACACCAATACCTCATAGTCGAGCTTTATAACACAACACATTACAATATTTACATCCTTACACATGGGTACATATAGCAGCATCACCATAAATATAGTTACCAAAACATATGCCAAATTATATATCAAAACATTTATCAAACATATACTAGTTATCATATCTAAGCACATATCAAAACATCATATAGCATATATAAAACCATGATAAAGAATATACCAAAGCACCATAAGAAAATACCAAACCACCATAATAAAATACCAAACCACCATAAGCAAATACCAAATTACCATGTCGAGCTTCTTTGCCTCAATCG
The DNA here is from genome assembly GCA_000404065.3 of Pinus taeda. NCBI lineage: Eukaryota > Viridiplantae > Streptophyta > Pinopsida > Pinales > Pinaceae > Pinus > Pinus taeda. The sequence continues at coordinate 8,342 of APFE030340905.1, forward strand.
GAAAACACGGAAGGATACATTACCTGCATCTAATCCGCCATCTCCCATGTAGCTACATCGGGCCCAAAGTGCTTCCATTGCACTTTAACTTGCTCGATTTCTCAGTTCTGGAGCATGAGCACCTTTTTCTACAATATACACTAAGGCACCCACTAGAATTCTCCATTTTGTTCCACCTACAATATAGACCAGTCAATTGCATGATCAACATCCTTAACATACTTCTTAAGCAAAGATACATGGAAAACATAGTGGAAATTCACTGTCTGAGGTAGTGCAGGTCAGTAGGCTATTGGCCTGATCCTCTCAATGATATTGAAGGGTCCACAAAACCGTGGTGCTAGCTTGGCACATGAGCCAGCGCGCGAGGATATCTTCTTTAGTTTGATGACAAGTATACCTGTTCCCCATCATGGAACTCCTTGAACAACATGTTCATGTCTGCATAACTCTTCTTCTTATCATGTACTCCCTTGAGATTCTTCTTGACCACCTGCATCTCCTGTTCCATGTCTACTAACATATCTCATCCAATTAATACCCTACTAACCGGATCACTTTAACTGATGGGAGTGTTACAACTTCGCCCTTACAATGCCTCAAAATGAATCATCCTCAATGAATCTTGATAATTATTTTTGTATGTGAACTCTAGCAAAAGGATATATTCTTCCCATTTCCATTGTTCATGAATCACGTACATCCTCAATGTGTCCTCCAATATCCTATTGACCCTCTCTATCTGTACATCTATATACAGATAATAAGTTGTGCTGAAGGAAAACTATGTGCCCAAACCATCAAATAACTCCAAAAACTTGGAAGTGAACTTCCAATCCCTGTCTAACACAATACTCTTCGGAACACCATAAGCCTAACCACATATTTGATAAACACCTATGCCACATCAGTAGTTGAGAATGCAAACTTCATGGAAATGAAGTGTGTAACCTTTATTAACTTTTCCACAATGACCATGATCGAATCATGCTTCTTCTTTGTGTTTGTTGACACTGTGATGAAGTCCATGGACATGACTTCCCATTTCCATTAGGGAATCACGGTTAGCTGTAGTAGTCCACCTAGATGTTTACACTCTAATTTCACTCACTGCAAATCAAAACATCTAGCCACAAACTCTGTTAATACCCTCCTTAAATTCCACCAATAATAATATCTCTTCACTCGTATAAGTTTCTTCTGATAACCCAGTGAACCTGAATATGGTTTTGCATGAATCTCCCTCAAGGTCACCTTCTTGAGTTCACTACTATCTATTACATATACCCTATCTCAGATATATGTAGTATAATATAGAATTTTAAAAGATAAATGAACTATTGAAAGGAAGCTTAAGGTTTCACTTGTTAATTAGGTGCTTGATACATATTAAAGCTGATGTAGAGAAGCATTCTTAAAGAAGATTCCTATGTATTGCAAGGCTTGGATCTGATGGTACAGTTCACTTTGCACAAGTATATGTAGAAATTGATGGCCCCCACCTACTAATCTTCAAACCAAATTTGCTTCTTCTTAATGAAGGTCCACTATAATCATGAGCATGTTTTGGTTGAAGATGCATGCTTATAGTTCCACTTCCACGACCTAATTTCTCAAAAATATCATTTTAACTAACTATTGTGAACATGCTCTTAAATGGAAAGAAAATAGTGTTAAATGTTTAACATAAATACCAACTAAAAATTGACAATTTTGATGGCATTGACAAATCGAGTTCCCTAAATGGTTGATGGGACCCATCATTTTGATCTTTCTCAATAAATATCCTATGCACTCTCTCTAATTGAAAGTGCTGTTATTGCCTTGCATATTTAAACTTTATTCTTGGAATTAATTTTTAGGTTCTGAATCCACACAATTACCTACAAATCTCTTTACCCATGTGAAAGGTTCTTTGCTAGATTGATTTTAATCAACATGTGAATTTTCACACAAATCCTTTCTTCTTTCCTAGCTTGCTTTTAACCAACATGTGCATTAACACACAACTCCTTGATTTGGGACAATTGATCAAAAATATTTTTTTACCTATTTAGTATTATAAAAACAAGAGTGCAAAAACATAACAATATCGATAGTTTAAAATAATCAATATTGAGCAACAACTTTCCAACAACCTGAAGACTAAACCATTGCCTGTAGGAAACTGCAGAGTGCAAGACTAAGGAAAAACTCAATCTTTTCAATCAGCCTGAATTTTCCATTCCTCTTGTAACATTCAAAGGGAGAAACAAAAATCAATCTACATCCCAAACTCCCCAACCCAAAAATAAGCCTACAACATAGAATATTATCGCTTCTACCCACCCTCAAAATCTACGACATGGACAAGTAACATTAATATTACAGTAACCAATTAACTAATAGGTGTTCTCCATCTTTCTAATCTCATGACAATTTCTAGCTTGAGAATGTTGGTTGTGATTTCTTTATGAGGAATGACCACACGTCCATTAATATACACCTCATCAGAAACATGGAAATCCTCCCTTGATATGGTCATGTTTCCAACAAAGCCCATTGACCAATAGTATAGTGCCAACCAATGCTACTTCTACACATAGAAGTTCATTTCTTTATGCACATTCCACACACCATGACAGTCTTACTCCTCCCTCAATCACACTACCTGGGCCAATGGCCACATCTGGCCCAATCAAGCAACCCTCACCAATCTATGTGGTGTTGTCAACAATCACATTTCGAACATTGTTAACCTTTGTTGCTAATTTATACAAGGTGTTTCTTCGAAGAGAACCTAAGTAGAGCCTTAGACCAAAAATATAGTCTCTAGGTTGCCCAATATCTATCTAGAAACCAGGTAAAACCATAGCATAGAGTTGTTTCTCCTCTAAAATTTTTGGACACTTATTTTTCTATGGATGTGGGTCTCAGCTCATTTGGGTCCAAAACACTTGGGTTTAGAAGGTAGATTTGCACATTGATCTTGTTACCAACAAATACTCTAGGGTTCATAAGGTAGATTCCCACATTAATCTTGTTACCAACAAAGACCCTAGGCTTCTAAAAAAACGTCTCTTCCTTTCTAGTTTCTTTGTCAAGAATAACAACACCATATTTGAGGGTTTATCAACCTAATTCAAGAGATCAATTCTTTACTGTTTACCTTACCAACCATAAAGAATTTAAAAAAGAGAGAATTTACATAATGAAATTATGAAAAGAAATTCCCTTGCAATTTGGCTTTTACAAAGACATGCCCTGCAAAAAAAAAACCAAGGAAAATGATTGCAAGTGACAAGGGTCTTGAGGAGTTAGGACAACAAACTTTACGTTGGTCACTGTGATGGATGCTTCTCCTACATATTTTGTATGGAATGAACCATTTAGTTTAATGTCTATTCACTAATTTCATCACGCTTGAGAATAAAATGAATCCTCAATCCATCTATTAATTTTTCCTTTGTAAGGGCTAAAGGCCTAGCAATGCCCGTGGGATATGTTTCCTACGAATAGATAATCTTAATCCCAAGTTTCATTTCAAACGCATTCAATAAGCTCAACATAACATCATCAACACTAATAACCTTGAGTGCTTCAATCTGCTCACAAATTGAAATCCAATTTGTTTATCTTTCATACAAGAAATAAACAACCTCTTTCATCACTACTACTGTTACAACTTTATTAGCTTTACTTGATGCAAAATCATTGACTTATTCATAAAGTCAACGAGAGGCTTAAGGATACTGAGTGTCAAAGGGCACAACTTGGTTCCAAAACCACCGACCAATATGAGGGCCTTCATGGTTTCTTATTACTTCTCATAGTTATTTTGACCATTTCCCTCCCTTTCTAGTCAACCAGAGATGAAGATGATGAGAACGGATCCCATAACTCCCATGTCGAAACCTGAGTAGTTGGTGGTGGTTCATTGGAATGTGTTGGGTGCTAGGTTTCCAACGTCATCATGACTAGATCAGTGCCTGTATGAAACCACAGAGTGAAAACCTAAGCAAAAAATCAAGATTTTCAGTGAACCTCAATTTTCCATTCCCCCCCTAAACTCCAAAGAGAGAAACAAGAAACAATTTGAATCCCCAAACTCCCTAACCCAAAAATAAGCCTACAACATAAACAATAATCCCTTTTACTCACCCCCAAAATCCATGACATGGACAAGTATCATTAAACCTATTTCTTCAAATGCAGCTAATAGATATGAAGTCAAATCAATTCACACTTGTGAGTATTCTTAGAGTCCTTTGTATTATAGAATCTGTTGATTTAGGAAAGAAGGTCCATGCTCACATGATCAAAGTTGAGCCTAAGGAAGATGTATTCAATAAGAGTGCTTTGGTCGATACATATGCTAATTATGGTTATCTAAAAGAGGCATGCAATGTGTTTGATAAGATGCCAAAATGGTATTTAGTTTGATGCAACACCATGATCGTAGGGTATGCATGTATCCAACAACTTCACAATGTAATATACCTGCACCTTCTGATTCCAATCTAGACAAAACAAGATCTAATTTTAAAAATCTATTTCCAAACAAACCATTCATAGTCACTACGTAAGCAACTACACTAGCTGCACTTGAGCCAAGACCACTTCCCAAAGGTACACCTTTATGAAGACGCAGTAACAAGCCCACCGACCTAACTCCCAACAATTCCATCGTTGCTTTGGATGCAATCCCAATACAATTTTTCATTGGATTGAGACTGAATCGATTACCGTCCCCTTCGATGAAAGAAACCATTATCTTACCACGTTCCAAATCCTCATCCACCTCTATAGTGACATAATCCCCTAGTCCCTCAACAACACAACCCATAAAGTCAAATTTGGGTCCATGATTGGCTATTGGTGCAGGGAAAAATGCTTTAACCAACTGAAGAAGAGGGGTCACTTCAAATTGGATCACCTGTTTCAAACTCACTTGTTGTGCATTGCTCTAAAAATTAAATACATCGAGTCGTTACCCACGTGATAATTTGGTTCTAAATCTACCCAATCCAAAACAAGAATTAATTACGCCCAAATCAAGTTCTACATAAGAGTAGTGGTTCCCTGTCTTTGCAAAAAGGCTTTCCATATGTGCCTTTATTAGTAGCTCCACCAAAACTTATGCAAAGGGAAAGAATGTTCACTCAAAATTAAGTTTCTTCCATACTTTTGGGATATCCATCATATTCAAGATGAGCTAATAGTGTTGTGCAAATCACGCAAAATTTTGTTCTCATGGCTTCCAAAATGTCCTAAACTCACTCATTTTCTAATTTTTGAATCCAAAAGTGGGTAACTATCGACAAATTCCAAGAGCGATTTTAGGTTATTTTGTAGCCTTGCAGAGAATACAGTCGACTTAACTTCAATTGCAATTTTCCATATATTGATACAACCCTGTAAAAACCCAATTCCTCCCATCTCAAAATTGTTCTTCAAAGCACCATAAATTCCTTCTACTTTACCCAACACTACTTTGTCTTTGAACCCTTCATTGTACCCTTGTTGAATGTGTTGATTGTCAAGATTTACAGATGATTCAAATATGTTTGCGAAATCTCCTGCTTGCCTAGATGAACCAAGCATGACCAAAATGAAAGCTTCAAAACTGATTTGAACCTAGTGCTCTGGTGTGATGAACATTGCTTGGTACCTATAGAGTGGATGGCAACATGAAAGTTGGAGAAATGGCGAAAAAATGACTCAATGAGTTGGACCCACAATATGATGACCCAGCGAGTACGCTTCATACCAGGCGATCGCTCTCTATGGAAAACCAGAGTCTTCTTCATCCCAACAATCACCCCTCTCGATAGAACTGGGCGGTCTTTACCCGTGGTTTTCCAATACCCACCTTTGGTAGCCCAATTCTTCTGCAATCCATTAGGGTATTTCTTCCTATTCCTCTCTATAAAGAAAAACTAATGTCGATCTGTGCCCTCACTGTTAACTCTGATGGATCTTAAATACAAAGTTTAGCATAAGAAACCAAGAGTCAAAAAGTGACTTTTTGGAGGTGGTGGACCTCTTCGCATACGCTATTAAGTTGCATTTCGAAAGCATTGATAAAAGGAAACTTGTCATCCTAACGTCAAACAGATTGCACTCAAAATGTGAGTATTTTTTTATTACTAATTTGACTTCCAAACTAATTCACCTTTTTCCACACCATTAATCACCTGGTTTCCGGACCACCTCGGGCCATCCTCCGCATCGTATCTTCCCACCCTTGAACGTAAACAATATTGTACGAAAACTCACACCCTGTATATATTTATTTTAATGTTAGAGACGGTTAGGGATAAGCAACTTTTCCGTTGTGAATTTAGAAAGGAGGTTTTGCGCTTGTGATCCCTCTCACTTCAAGATAAATACATTAATTATACAAGAAAAATTCGATATCTAAATTTTTCTCTGCTTATTTTTTTTTTTAAATCATTTTTTCTAATCATTTTAATTTCAATCTACCAGCAATGCTTTAATATATATACAATATTATAATATTAACTTCGACATATTAAAATCTTTAAAACATCTTATTAGTTTGTTGAATTTAAGTTTTTGTAATCTATATCAAGCTTATTAAGAAGATTTTTCGGTGTAAATCACATTCGAATGCATTTGTCGATGCGTTTCCAATCAACAAGCATGGTTCATTGTCAGGAACTGACGATGAACCACGCTTGTTGGTTGGAAACACATCAACAAATGCATTCGAATGTGATTTACGCCAAAATCTTCTTAAAAAAATCACATTTGAATGCATTTGTCGACGCGTTTCAAACCAACAAGCGTGGTTCATCATCGGGATCCTGATGATGAACCATGCTTCTTGGTTCGAAACGTGTCAACAAATGCATTTGAATGTGATTTACGCTGAAAAATCTTCCCAAGAAAACTTACTAGTTTACATGTGAGTGTTTTAATATATTTACATGCGAGTGTTTTAATATATTTAAATATAATCTTAAACTAATTGGATTTTTATTAATAATTATTAAGTGGTTGACAATAATTTAATATCCATGAAATAATTTAGGAGTCTATGATTTATCTAAAATATAACAATGTTTTTTAGTTTCATGACTATAAAGTACCATTCATTTCTAGTTGAATTACTCTATCTTGTTACATAATAAAAAATGTATATATTCAATTTAATTAAAAAAATTCAATTAGCTTGACTCTAGACTATGGTCAACCTATGTATTGCATGGAAGAATGATTTACTTACTAGTTATGGCTACGATTGACTAGTGGGATGCTATCAGTAGAATTGTAAGAAATTTGAAAGCTTGGACACTCCTTAGATAGTTAAATTCTTCCATTCTCAACCCCTTCCCATGAAGTTTCAACTTGAAACATGATGGAAATTAAACTTCACTCAAACCAACTAATTTGCAGTTGGTAGGTTGTAATAATAGTAATAGACCAAAACATCCCATTGTGAGTAGATTGGCCTTCTTCCAACCAATAAACAAAGACTAAACACAAATAATAATAATAATAATAATAATAATAATAATAATAATTTGTTGACCCCATATTATGATATTTATGTGAGATACATCATTAAAAAAATAAAACACTTTTAAAATAAACACAATATATACAGATGAGAGGTAGATCAATTAGTATCAATTAGTTTGTGTGGGTTTACTACTTCATAGATCTCAGGTTCACACTTACTTTATGGAGATGGATCAATTATTTTGTATGGGGTTTACTCTCCCTTGGATCTCAGGTTCAAACTTTAAGGAAAGGGGTGGAAGACGGAAACCATTTTGAAAGAATCAAAACTATCCCAACAACTGTCCTCATAATAAATATCTCATCGTGAATTAATTGTCCTTTTTCCATCCAATAAACAAGATAAACCCCACATAAGCTCTGTAGATCCCGTGTTCACACTTTATGGAGATGGAATGTGGTTTCCCCTCCCGAAAATCTCGGGTTCAAACTTTATGGAGAGGGGTTGAAAGAATCAAAACTATCCCAACAAGTATCCAAATTTAATTATCCTTTTTCCATCCAATAAACAAGATAAACCCCACATAAACTTCGTAGATCTCGGGTTCACAATTTATGGAGATGGAATGGGGATTACTCTCCCGTAGATCTCGGATTCAAACTTTATGGAACCATTTTGAAAGAATGAAAACTATCCCAATGACTATCTCAATTTAATTATCCTTTTTCCATCCAATAAACAAGATAAATTCCACATAAACTTCGTAGATCTCGAGTTCACACTATAGGAGATGGTATGGGGTTTACTCTTCCGTAGATTTTGTGTTCAAACTTTATGGAGAGAAGTTGAAGAGGGAAACCATTTTGAAAGAATCAAAACTTTCTCAACAAATATCCAAATTCACCAATCTTTCAGTAATTCTCGTAATAATCTCATTGTGAATTAATCATTCTTCTTCCATCCAATAAATAAGATAAACCCAACAAACACTAAACTTCGAAAATAAAAACTAAACTCAATATATAAAACCCCTCGCACCCACACCGATGAACAAGCATAGTGTCCCGGCTGTTTGGCCTCTTGGCATAAAGGTAGAAGGCACGCCCTATATATGGTGCCTTGGTATAACTGTGGAAGGCAACCCGTTCTGTGTTATTTCGATTTTCTACTAACAAGCGTAGCGTCTGTCTGTTTGGCCTCTGGGTATAAAGGCAAAAAACCCTTGGTGCCTTCGTATAACGGTGGAAGGTACATAGTTCTTTCTGTTATTTCAATTTTCTACTAACAAGGGTACGGTCTCTCTGTTTTGCCTCTTGGTATAAAGTTCTAAGACACCTTTGTGTTAAATCGATTTTTTTTAAAGAATGGAAGGGGAAAACAGAGGACAGAGTGCACGTAGAAGCGGAAGCCGTAGTAATAGCATCAATAGCAATGAGTATAGTGCTGGAGCAGACTGGTCTCAAACTTTATTGTCAGCCAATAATAACAACGAAAGTTACGGAAGACCGCCAATTCCAACCCGTACCTCATCTCCACCTCATAATTCTACTACTGCCATACTTGTGCGAAGAGTAGGAATTCCTGCCCGTCCCTCATCTTCTGTTAATTCTGCTAATTCTGCTATGATTGGGCTTGGTTCTGGAGAAGATGATGATGATGAGGGGCAAAGTAATAGGGAAAGGATGCGATCACTCATACCATCCAAATCAGAAGGAAGAAGTGACCATCACCAACTTCAATTCCATCGTTTCTTTGCTCATAGAGATGAAGTGGAGGAGCAGACACTTAATCTTCTGGAATGTGAACAGTCATCACGAAAATGAACTGATCAGTCACATTTATGTGTATATAACAATAGTTACTTAATGAAATATAGGTATCAGTTTTTCTGGAATTATTCCTAACCTGACATAGTAACCTGACATGGTATCAGAACACAGGTCCCAAGTTTTTTTGGGTTCCTTGTAACTCCACTGTCCTCTGTTCTCTGTTCACTGCCTTCTGCCTGAAATGCTTTAAACTATAATGGTATACGCAGCACAAGCATGGTGAACGTTTGATGAGGCTGCGTATTGAACGCTGGCTTCTGAGGTCGTATCTTCCGCTGGATCTGAAATGGCGTTGGCTAATTGCTGGACCGAGGTCGTATCTTCGGCTGGATCTGAAATGGCGTTGGCTAATTGCTGGACCGAGGTCGTATCTTCCGCTGGATCTAAAATGGCATTACCTGTCCACTGACGTTGACAGGTAACGCCATTTCAGATCCAGCGGAGGAAGATACCGCCTCAGTCCAGCAATTAGCCAACGCCATTTCAGATCCAGCGGAAGATACGACCTCGGTCCAGCAATTAGTCAACGTCATTTCAGATCCAGCCGAAGATACCGCCTCGGTCCAGCAATTAGTCAACGCCATTTCAGATCTAGCAGTAGCTACGGCCTCGGTCCAGCAATTAGTGCATCCTGAAACTTCAGACACAAATGAGGAAAATAATATACATGATCCGTCACCTTCACATGTTGCTGTCACTGCCTCTGTGTTAACATTATCTCAGAGGCAAGATCGTCATCCTAGTCCCCCAATGGAAGAAGGGGTTGACGAGAACCCTACGGAAACACGGATGGCGGCCTTCATTAGGATGGATGATGACGACTTTTCTTCAGTCACAAGCATCCATGCGAATCTAATGGCCATGCGGCGGTTGCGTCGCTTCAATATTTCGGAGCAGCATCTGAGAAATAATAGTGAGTTGCGTAATTTGCATGGAGCGATCTCAATTGATGGATGAAGTCCGAGAGATGGAATGCTGCCATATGTGTCACAAGCACTGCCTATTTCCATGGCTGAACAGGAACGCCACATGTCCACTCTGCCGAGGGGCCATCCCCCCGCCTGGTTGAATGATACGATCTAGTTTTAGGTTTCTTTTCTCATTCTTTATGTTTGGAAGTAGCTTTTTCTCAATCCATCTAGCAAGCTACTTCCAAACATAAAGAATGAGAAAAGAAACCTAAAACTAGATCGTATCATTCAACCAGGCGGGGGGATGGCCCCTCGGCAGAGTGGACATGTGGCGTTCCTGTTCAGCCATGGAAATAGGCAGTGCTTGTGACACATATGGCAGCATTCCATCTCTCGGACTTCATCCATCAATTGAGATCGCTCCATGCAAATTACGCAACTCACTATTATTTCTCAGATGCTGCTCCGAAATATTGAAGCGACGCAACCGCCGCATGGCCATTAGATTCGCATGGATGCTTGTGACTGAAGAAAAGTCGTCATCATCCATCCTAATGAAGGCCGCCATCCGTGTTTCCGTAGGGTTCTCGTCAACCCCTTCTTCCATTGGGGGACTAGGATGACGATCTTGCCTCTGAGATAATGTTAACACAGAGGCAGTGACAGCAACATGTGAAGGTGACGGATCATGTATATTATTTTCCTCATTTGTGTCTGAAGTTTCAGGATGCACTAATTGCTGGACCGAGGCCGTAGCTACGGCTGGATCTGAAATGGCGTTGACTAATTGCTGGAACGAGGCGGTATCTTCGGCTGGATCTGAAATGACGTTGACTAATTGCTTGACCGAGGTCGTATCTTCCGCTGGATCTGAAATGGCGTTGGCTAATTGCTGGACCGAGGTCGTATCTTCCGCCTGATCTGAAATGGCGTTGGCTAATTGCTGGACCGAGGCGGTATCTTCCTCCGCTGGATCTGAAATGGCGTTACCTGTCAACGTCACTGGACAGGTA
>APFE030340911.1:12908-71112 GCA_000404065.3 Pinus taeda
CAAGAAGAAGATACTCCAGGCATCACATGATTCACCATTGGCAGGACATCAGGGGTTTACCAAAACCTACAGGGCCATTAGGGAGAGGTTCTCATGGAAGGGCCTCAAGGAGGACATACTCGAGCACATCCAGGAGTGCGATGTTTGCCAGAGGAACAAGGGAGAGATAAGCCATCCCGCAGGATTATTGCAGCCTCTTCCCATTCCGGAGGGGAAATGGGAGAGTATTTCGATGGACTTCATCACAAGGTTGCCCGTGGTACAGAGCAAGGGTTGCATCTTTGTCTTCGTTGACTGACTGACGAAGTATGCACATTTTTTTGCCATATCTGCAAATTATACAACAACACAGGTGGCCGAGCTGTTCTTTAGAGAGATCTTCAGGCTACATGGTCTTGCTAAGGCCATCGTCAGTGATAGGGACAGCCATTTCATTGGCGGATTTTGGCAGTAGCTTTTCCGGTTGGTGGGGACAGAGTTGACACCGAGTACCAGTTATCACCCACAAACGGATCGACAGACAGAGATAGTTAACAAGTGGCTAGAGGGCTACTTGCGTAACTATGTCAGTGAGCAGCAGCGAGCATGGTTGAGGTGGCTACATCTAGGGGAGTACTGCTACAATACTTCACATCACATGTCCATTGGCATGTCACCATTCTATGCCTTATATGGGTATCATCCTTTATCTTTTGCTGACGTGATGTTTGGTGATAGCAAGGCTCCCAGAGCCAAGATTTGGATCCAAGAGAGTCAGAATATTCTCCGAGCTCTCAAGGATAACATGGATACAGCACAGAACTAGCAGAAGTTGTATGCCAACAGGGGTCGGGTGGAGAGATAGTTCGAGGTATGGGACATGGTCTACCTACAATTACAGCCATACCAATAGTCGTCACTAAATCAGAAGGGGGTTGAGAAGCTCAAGCCCCACTTTTATGGGTCGTACAGGGTGATACGCAGGGTTGGAGAGGTTGCATATGAGTTGGAGCTGCCCCAAGGCAGCAAGATTCATAACGCTTTTCATGTATCATGCCTGAAAAAGGCATTGGGGCAGCAGGTGACAGTGACAGATGAGCTACCAACCATGGATGACGAGGGGCATTTGGTATTGCAGCCAGAGGCTATCATTGATACGAGGGAGAGGCAGCTGCGAAGCACAACGGTCCGGGAATTCTTAGTGAGGTGGAAGAATTTGCCGGATGAGGATGCCACTTGGAAGAGTGAAAAGATCTTGCAGCATCCATCACTTCAATTGCTTGAGGACAAGCAACATTTTGCCGGGGGAGACTGTAATATTCCTAATTAGCCATGGCTATTTGGAATATTCAATTTTGCCCAATTTTTTCCTTTTATAGTTATTTGTAAATAAAAAGTGAGGATGGGGGACATAACTCACTTTAAGAATAAAAGTCACTTCCTAGTAGCACAACGTTGTGACTTAAAGAGAAGCCAAGGGGGCCAGAGGGAGACGCGGGAATGGGACCCATGCAGACACATGGAGGAACTGCGCAGGAGGGAAGAACACATGGCAAGAGGAGAATCACGCAGGAGGAAGTGAGCCTAGGGATTATGAGAGGCAGAGGCTATAAAATAGAGAGGAGCCCCCTCATTTTGGATCATTCAGTTATGTGCATTTTGAGCTAGTCATTTTGACTTTTGAGCACGCTGGCTGTTTAGCTAGTCTGCAGCACTGTTTAGTGCATTGAGTATCTCCGTTCAGAGATCTCACCCTTAGCCCTGGGGGACTTCGAGTGCCTGCTCAAGCAAGGTATTTCCTTTGGCATTTCAATTGTAGTTTTATCAGCATTCCAGCAGCAGTTCCAGCAGTGTTTTGGTGGATTGCGCAGCACTGGGAGAGGGACACAGTTCTTTCTGGTAGCAATGTTGGATTGGGGTTTTTGCAGCAGGATTCATGCTGGGTGATTGAGCAAGGGACAAGCCCTTGCCTATTGGAGGATTTTTGGCAGAGTTTCAGGTGGAGTTTAGAGGGGTTTCCTTCAGTGGCAGTGTAGAGCACGGAGGAACTGCGCAGAACCCAAGGGGGTGATTTTCGGGGGTCGACTATTCCAGGAGAGCTTTCTCGGTTTTCTGGGTTTCTTGAGTAGAGCTTGATTCCAGAGTTTCAGCATTTTCCGAGGGGAGCAGCCCCAAATCATCATTTGTTTCCTAGCAACAGCAGCAGCATAGCAGTTCTCCAGCAGCATCCACGCAGAGAGGCCATTTCTTGTTATTCTGAGAGCTTTTCTTCACTTGCCTTGTGCAAGTCGAGGTGCCATATGTCTGATCACCTCTTGTACTCATTTTATTGCTCAGTATGATAAAATGGCTTAGCATTTCTCACTGCATTTCTTGTGTATCTGCTTATATTTCTGGTTTACATTATTATATGCTGGGTTAATATTATTTGCACGTATTTTATTGGAGTTTTGGTGGGGTTTGAGGAATATTCTGGGTTAGGAATATTACAAGTATGGAATCCTCTCATCATGCTCTACAATCTGAGATTAGGTTGACTTTTTGACCACCGGGACCACTTTGCATTGGGAATCGTGATTTATGTTATATAAAAAATTAGTTAATTGTAATTAATAGTTTATTAGGCAAAGGGCATGATCAAAGATCATGCCCATTCACCAAGAGGCACCCAAGGCAGTATAAATTCACCAAGAGGCACCCAAGGCAGTATAAAGCCAGGGGCCTCCCACAAATTATATCACCATCTATCTATTTAATAATAATAACTATGTTTTTGATGAATAGCTGAGTTCAACTATTCCATCTGGTATCAAAGCGATATTAGTCTTCAGAGCGTGTCCTTGCTGCACAACCCTGTTTCGCTGTTCCCTTGGATCATTTTGTTGTTTTCACTCCTCATCCACCCATTGTTCCATCGTTTTCCCTCTGAATCGGCGAACGTCCCTGTCCACCCATTTTCGATACTATCCGACTGTGCTGTGTTTTCCCTGTTTCCAATCTGCAAAATTGTCATTTCTACTTTCCATACTCCGCCTTTTCCATATCTCCGACAAGTTCCGCCATCATTTGCCTTCCTTTCCGCTGTCCCCGCGTCTATGACCACTGCACACTTTGCGTGTCGTCCTGTCTGCAACCCTGCACTCTCTGCGTCCATTCCTATCCTCTGTCGTCTGCACCAGTGCCAACCACCTCTCCGTGCCGCACCAGTCCCAACCACCTCTCCGTGTCGCTATTTCTTCACCGACCACCATTCCCAATCCATGCGTTGACCACTGTGACTCTGCACCCCGACGTCTCACAGTTCATATCACATAGTTATATCACAGTTCATATCACAGTTATATTAATTATTGTATAGTTCTAATACTTATTAATTATATGATTTATATTATATAATAATAATATTTAAAATCGATAAAATATATATTATATATATTATATATAATATATATATATATATTATTATATTTATTAAGTGATTTAAAAAAAAAATAGTTCAAATTAAGGAAGAAAGCTTAAACTGGTGGACAAATATACACCCCCACAAACTAGTTCAATGTCGTCGATGACTGAATGATTTCAGCAAAAATTTGGTTGATCTTAAGAATAGGATTACTAGTCATTCCGATGATTTTAACCAAAAATTAGTCATCTCAAGAATAAGGTTACCGGACATTCCAACAATATCAAGAAGCTTCAAGATACGACAAATCAAATAGAAAAACAACTCGGACAGAACATATCGAATCCAAAATAAGTCATAATCACACAATGAAAATACTAACCGCTATTTGTGACACGATGAAGATTACACCCGAACAAATATTCCAAAATGATGAAGGTAATAACAGCAAAATTCAGCAAATTCTCATGAAAAATCTGAATCTCCAAAAAAATCATCCATGCACCATCAAGAAAATAGTAATGCGAATTTTCAAAATAAGCAGCTCTGGAATCCATTCACCAATCAATACCATTTTTTCACTCCACCGTTAAAAATGTATCAACAAAGAGCAAAAATCGAGCTACCCAAGTTCGACGGAAACAAAAAATGGGGCATTGCGTGGCTCAATAAAGCAGAAGAATATTTTGAGATTTATGATATTGACAATGATGATGAAAAGATTAGGCACACTTACATGAAAATGGAAGGTGAAACATATAACTGGTATATGTGGTGGAAGAAGACGACACTCACTATCAGTTGGAGACAATTTAAGGATGTGTTCTTTGAAAGGTTCCAAGGTGTCAAGGAATAAGAGTTCTTTTCAACACTCATCAAATTGCGACAATTAAAAGAAAAAGTGAAAAGCATTCATAAATACGTTGGTATCTACTTACCACTTAGATAATTCATTACCTTATACTTGGGTATTTCCCATAATTAGTTAGTAAGTATACTAATTTCGTGCATGCGATACATGCATATGTAGTTATCATATGCATGTCTCGTATGCATGCTAATATTTCTATGTTCTTGATAATTTGAAGTGGGTCATTGCATACACCCCTCTTTCAGAAAACTTTGTCTCGAAGTTATGGTTTATGTAGTGTATCAGTAGTTATTTATTGATTAGTATAATTATGTAGGATTGTACTTTGAACATTTATTGTTTTACAATCTTAATAGTTATACTTGCCGACATCGGGTTCCCAAGCTATTCTAGAATCATTCCTAATCTCTTCCACTCCCATCCTATCCGTCCTATACAGGAGTATGCAGTAGTCAACAATAACGAAGCAGAACATCAATCCACTGTAATGGAATCCTCAGGTAGTATTAACGGTATAAAACTCAAAATTTTATTTGATATTGGTGTGACTGATAGTTTCATTTTATCATATGCATTAAATAAATGTGGGTCGGCATCCTGCAAGTAAAACTTATTCAGACAGGTAGAAATGGCTTCAAGAGAACTTCAATCTGTAGACTTAAATGTGGAAGAATGCAAAGTTGATCTAGGGGTTTGTTCGACCAAGTTAAAAGTTTATGTCACAGCCCTAGGGACTTGAGACCTCGTCATAGGTATGGATTGTTTAGAAACTCATCCAGTTTGGGTAGACTATTATGGGAAAATAATTCTCTGTATAAATGATGAAGGAGAGACGATCCAAATCCAAGGTATCAAGAGAAAGGTATCTTTACACTTCATCTCAGTAATGTGAATGAAGCGTTTCTTAAGGAAAGGTTGTCAGGTATATGTAGTTAAGGAAGTAAGCAAGGAAAAAGGACCATCCTTAGAGCAATATCCAGTGTTATCCGAATTTCCGAACGTTTTTCCAAAGGAATTACTAGGATTACCTCCTGAAAGAGAGTTGGATCTCACAATAGAATTGAAACCTGGTACAAAACCAATCTCTAAAACACCTTATAAAATGACAGCTCCAAAACTTCAAGAATTACAAATTCAGTTGAAGGAATTATTGGATAAAGGACACATTCGACCTAGTATTTCGCCTTGGGGTGCTCCTATAATATTTGTCAAGAAGAAGGATGGTTCCTTGCAGTTATGATATTGAAGGAATTATTGGATAAAGGACACATTCGACCTAGTATTTCACCTTGGGGTGCTCCTATAATATTTGTCAAGCAGAAGAATATTTTGAGATTTATGATATTGACAATGATGATGAAAAGATTAGGCACACTTACATGAAAATGGAAGGTGAAGCATATAACTGGTATATGTGGTGGAAGAAGACGACACTCACTATCAGTTGGAGACAATTTAAGGATGTGTTCTTTAAAAGGTTCCAAGGTGTCAAGGAATAAGAGTTCTTTTCAACACTCATCAAATTGCGACAATTAAAAGAAAAAGTGAAAAGCATTCATAAATACGTTGGTATCTACTTACCACTTAGATAATTCATTACTTTATACTTGGGTATTTCCCATAATTAGTTAGTAAGTATACTAATTTCGTGCATGCGATACATGCATATGTAGTTATCATATGCATGTCTCGTATGCATGCTAATATTTCCATGTTCTTGATAATTTGAAGTGGGTCATTGCATACACCCCTCTTTCAGAAAACTTTGTCTCGAAGTTATGGTTTATGTAGTGTATCAGTAGTTATTTAGTGATTAGTATAATTATGTAGGATTGTACTTTGAACATTTATTGTTTTACAATCTTAATAGTTATACTTGCCGACATCGGGTTCCCAAGCTATTCTAGAATCATTCCTAATCTCTTCCACTCCCATCCTATCCGTCCTATACAGGAGTATGCAGTAGTCAACAATAACGAAGCAGAACATCAATCCAATGTAATGGAATCCTCAGGTAGTATTAACGGTATAAAACTCAAAATTTTATTTGATATTGGTGTGACTGATAGTTTCATTTCATCATATGCATTAAATAAATGTGGGTCGGCATCCTGCAAGTAAAACTTATTCAGACAGGTAGAAATGGATTCAAGAGAACTTCAATCCGTAGGCTTAAATGTGGAAGAATGCAAAGTTGATCTAGGGGTTTGTTCGACCAAGTTAAAAGTTTATGTCACAACCCTAGGGACTTGAGACCTCATCATAGGTATGGATTGTTTAGAAACTCATCAAGTTTGGGTAGACTATTATGGGAAAATAATTCTTTGTATAAATGATGAAGGAGAGACGATCCAAATCCAAGGTATCAAGAGAAAGGTATCTTTACACTTCATCTCAGTAATGTGAATGAAGCGTTTCTTAAGGAAAGGTTGTCAGGTATATGTAGTTAAGGAAGTAAGCAAGGAAAAAGGACCATCCTTAGAGTAATATCCAGTGTTATCCGAATTTCCGGACGTTTTTCCAAAGGAATTACTAGGATTACCTCCTGAAAGAGAGTTGGATCTCACAATAGAATTGAAACCTGGTACAAAACCAATCTCTAAAACACCTTATAAAATGACAGCTCCAAAACTTCAAGAATTACAAATTCAGTTGAAGGAATTATTGGATAAAGGACACATTCGACCTAGTATTTCGCCTTGGGGTGCTCCTATAATATTTGTCAATAAGAAGGATGGTTCCTTGCGGTTATGCATAGATTACCGAGACTTAAATAGAGCTACAAAATCGGTATCCAATGTCTCGAATTGATGACCTCTTCGACCAAATGAAAGGAGCTTCTGTCTTTTCAAAAATCGATCTACAATTAGACTATTATCAATTAATAATTAATGAAAGTGATATCTCTAAGACTGCATTCCGAACACGCTTCGGGCATTACGAGTTCACTGTGGTACAATTTGGGTTGACCAATGCACCAACAGTATTCATGAACCTTATAAACAACATTTTCCGCAAATATCTCGATCAATTTGTACAAGTCTTCTTAGATGATATTCTCATCTACTCCAAAAATGAGAAAGAGCATAAAGAACATTTGCGGATAGTATTATCTTTCCTCAGAGAACACCTGTTATATGGAAAGTTATCCAAGTGTTCTTTCTTTTAGAAGAAGATTCATTACTTGGGTCACATCATATCTGGTGAAGGAATCTCAGTAGATCCTAAAAAAGTAAAGGCAATCATGGAATGGTCAATACCAAAAAATGCACATGAAGTGCGAAGCTTTATGCGTTTAGTTGGCTACTATCGAAGGTTTGTAGAAGGATTCTCCAAAATTGCAAAGCCTATTACAACTCTCTAGCGTAAAGGAGTTGGGTATGAATGGAATGAAGAATGTCATAGAGCATTCTCTGAACTTAAAAGACTGTTGACCAGTGCACCAATCTTGCAAGTACTTGATATGGACAAAGATTTTATTGTGTGCACTGATGCATCCAAGAAAGGATTATGTGCATTATTAATGTGGGACAGAGGAGTAAAAGTATATGCGTCAAGGAAATTAAAGCCTCATGAAGAACTCTACGTCACGCATGATTTAGAGTTAGCCACTGTAGTGCTAACTTTAAAGATATGGAGACACTATCTAGTAGGGAGAAGCTTTCTGGTCAAAAGCGACCATCAAAGTCTACAATATTTGTTTACTCAAAGAGACATGAATGCTAGGCAAAGACGATGGAGTGAATTCCTCAGTGAGTAACACTTCAGAATTTCATACATTAAAGTGATCCGTAATTGATCTAAGACAATTAATAAACTATTACAGACTCATGTGCATGGATGTGCCTATGTTATTTTATGCAACAGATTGATAAAATTGCGAAATACACAGGCGATGAAGCAGTTAAAGAGAACATAAGAGGCAAACATATAAACACAGTAAGTTTAATAAAGAGTTCACCCAATACTCCTCGGCTACATCTCTTGGTCCAGCTTTCAGTGGTGGCCTCTCTATTATGTTTTCAAAGCAGAGTTTTTTTTACAATAGTGAGCTCAATTTGAGTCTCACTCAACAGATACATTCAGCAGGAATGTACTTGGATCCCCCAAGTCTCTAGAGTACACAGACTCTCCTTGCTAACTCTTGACCTCTACTGGTCACAATAGCATGAGTCCAATTTGAGACTCAATACATGACAGGCATATACAAAGGAGTTCGCTTGAACCTCTCAAGCCTTCTCTGGAGTTCACAGACTCTCTGACTCTTTCTGTCTCTGGCTCGATGCTGCCTTTGCTTCTACAAGTCAGCTCGGCTTCTTCTCTCTATTCTCTGCTCTTAGCTTTTTGCTCTCACTTACTGCTTTTGTTTCTTCTCTCTGTCAATTTGTGGCTTTAAAGCCAATCTGCTTCCCGACTATTCGTTTCCGCTTCCCGGCTTTCCGGCGCCCCTGCCTCTGTCCGTTCAAATCCCTCTGACCTGCGTCATCAGTCACTGCATAACGCCTCATAGGGAGGTGGCCACCTCGTTCGTAATGGATGACTGCCAGTTCTCTTGGACATACTCGAAATGACCGTTTTTAGTGTTAGCTCCAAGAATGCCCGCGAAACACGACCTTCTGCCAACGCATCGTCCATATCAGACTTCAAATCTTATACCACTCCGCCTGTTATCCTTGTCAAATCTGGTCATCCATCAGAACGCATCTCTGTCGTTGATCTGGGACCCCAGATCCTACGGTCATCATTCATCAGGCGGCTAAGTCGCATGACGTTTACCCGTCTGATGTGAGCGGTTTTCTCTCTCTTCCGCCAGACGCGTAGCAACCATTGTGTGCATCAGACGAGACTTGGTTGAAACCACTTACCGCTCGAAGCCCCTCCGATATTCTGCCGGTTTTTGTGGGACCCTGCTTCTGACGAAATCGGAACGATATCTGTTGTATTTTATGATTTTTTGGATCCGGGTGCTTGTGGCCTTTCCTTCTTTGAGGGGTTTGCCTTGCAGTATCACTAATCGCATATCAAAAACTAACCCCGTTTCTCAAAATGGCCTCTGGTTTTGCTAATTTGCGACAGCGCGTGTTCCCATGGGCCGACAGTTTGCGCGCTTGACCGACGGTCCTCTTTGCTCCGTTCTGATCACAAATTGCAACTGTTACGAGGTTATCTCTGATAACCTTGGTCTTTATAAGACTTTGAAACTTTGGCATGATTTTTAAAGAGTTCATGAAAACTTAGAGAGTGTTCTAGGATCCAATTTGGATCATAAAGTAAAGGAGAATGTGTAACAGGGGTTTTAAGTAGAAGACCACAAATATTTTCTCTCATACCTATCAAGGTAGATTTGAGAAGGCAAGTATTAGAACATCTACGCAGTTGGTATTTAAAGGTGAGATCCGTGCTTGATAGTAAAAATCCAAAAGAACCTAAGTTTGAGGGATATGAACTAGAAGATGATGGAAATTTGCGATTCCATGGAAGGATGTACATTCCAGATAATTGGGATCTCCAAGACACCATCCTTAAGGAAGCTCACAGAGCATTGTATTGTGCACATCCGAGTGTAAAGAAAATGTATGCTGATACAAAGAAACTCTTCTTTTGTGCAAGCATGAAACATGATATTGTCCAATTCATTACAAAATGTCTCAAATGGCAGCAAGCGAAGGTTGACCATTGTCATCCAGCAGATCTCCTACAACCTCATGACATTCCTATGACCAAATGGGAGATAATTTCTATGGATTTTATCTTCGGGCTACCTCTTATGCCACAGAAGCATAATGTCATTTTGGTTGTGGTGGATAAATTAACGAAAAACACCCATTCCATTCCCATAAGAGATACTTATGAAGTTGTTGACATAGCTCGAGTATATATAAATTAAATTATCAGATTTCATGGAGTACCTAAAAAGATCATATCAGACAAGATCATAACAGACAGAGATTCATGATTCACTTCAAGATTTTGGACTTGTATGCAATCAACCTTGGGAACTTATCATCCTAAGACTAACGGGCAAGCAAAAAGGGTGAACCAAGTACTAGAAGATATGCTAAGAATGTATGTTATGGACCAACAAAACATTGGTAAAAGTACTTACCCTTAGTTGAATTTGCATACAATAACGGTTACCACAGTTCAATCGGGATGCCTCCATTTGAAGCATTGTAAGACAGACCTTGCAAGACACCATTAAGTTGGGACAGGTTAGAAGAACGGTTGGTAGTGGGGCCAAAATTAATCTAGGAGATGGAGGAATAGGTAAAACAAATTAGGCAACGATTGAAAGAGACACAAGATAGACAAAAGAGCTATGTGGATGTTCATAGGACAGATAGGAATTATAATGTAGGAGATCAAGTTTCCGTTCGCATCAGACTAAACAAAAGCACTATCCGATTTGGAAAAGGAATAAAGTTATCACTACGATTTATTGGACCATTCAAAGTTCTGGAAAAAGTTGGACCCGTCGCCTATCGTCTTGCACTGCCACCCCACTTGCATAAAGTTCATAATGTATTTCATGTATCTGTATTAAGACATTACATAACTGACAAATCTCATAACCTTCAATATAAGGAGTTGTAGGTATCGGACAAAGAAACCATTTCGGTCGAACTGTTACGTAGAATGGAACATAGGGTTCGAGAACTCAAGAACTGTCTGGTAGACCAAGTTAACGTCTAGTGGGACGAGTATAGCCCTGGATCGACTACTTGGGAAGATACAGAAACCATATGTCAAAGATATCCCAACTTGTGTTGATTTGACGAACTTAAAACCTTATTTTGTTTATATTTACTTTATTTTGAGTTGGGTACTTAAGACTATTATTTTGGATTATCACATGTAAAAATGAATTTTACTTTATTTTGTTGATACATGGATACCTATAAGAAATAGGTTATTTACTTAATTTGTTGGCACATGGTATATGTTATTTGCTTAATTTTGCTGGTATGTGGATATGAATATGAAATATGTTATCTAATTAACATTGCAATATGGATACCAAAATTAAGTTTAGTATTTGATTAATCTTGCTATGAAATCTAAATCATAGATTATGCTATGGATAAAGAAATCTATAATTTGGTTTCATTTTTGTATATTGACATAATTGATGAGATAGAAATAAAAGGATGACTACATTTTAATATGAAAGATAACTCACTGATATGTGGGTTGGACATGGCCAAGTACGTTATATCATAGACAACAACATATATGAATTACACGAAAAGTTATTTAAATATGAATTGTTTTGAATATATTGATGCATATGTTATAATGTATGGACAAGTGTTTACATTGCAGATAGCATCGTTACCAAATGACCACATGATGACAAAAGCTTCAAGAACAATTAAAGCTCAATAAGGTTCCATGATAGGGTGTTGACCCTGGTCCCACTAGGAGGGGTGGAGGTATTATCCACCGTTTATCCTCCAAAACCTGGAGTCATGGGACGATTGTGCGAGTCACTCTCTCCTAGACGTGTGATGATGACTGTCGGATGTTTACTGAGAAATCAGGTCAATATAGTTGAAGTTGTCATCCTTAGAGTCTATGAATGGTTAAATCAATATAGTTGACACCATGACATACTCCAGTAGAGGACGGATAGGATGGGAGCAGAAGAGATTAGGAAGGAGAGGATGATTCTAAACTAGCTTGGGAACCCGACAGGAGCAGGGTATGACTATTAAGATTGTAAAGCAATAAATGTTTAAAGTACAAATCCTACATAATTATACTAATCACTAAATAACTACTAATACACTACATAAACCATAACTTCGAAACGAAGTTTTCTAAAGGAGCGGTGTATGTAATGACCCACTTCAAATTATCAAGAACATGGAAATATTAGCATGCATACGAGACATGCATATGATAGCTACATATGCATGTATCGTATACACGACATTAGTATACGTATGAACTAATTATGGGAAATACCCAAATATACGGTAATGAATTAATTATCTAAATGGTAAGTAAATACCAACGTATTTATGAAAAACTTGATTATACCACCATCTTAATATTGCTAGTATATTATTTAAAATATATATAAATTAAAAGGATTTAAGTAACTAAAACAAGAGTATATGTCTTGTTCATTATACATCAAATAAAATGTTAAGGAAATAAGATAAATGATAATAAGAAGATGAATTATAAGGAGAATAGTAAGAAGAAATGTAATGTGTATATAATATAATATATATATTAATAAAAGTAAAATAGGTTAGAAGAGAATAAAGAATAAATAAGAAAAAAAGTATAAAGATAAATCAATAAGAATAACATGAAATAATTACATAAACTCTTTAATGTTCTAAAAATTAGAAATATTGACTTAAAGGAACTAATTATAAAAAGAACTACAAAGGAATTAACCAATATAAATTTTAAATTAAATATTAAAAAGAGAAAATCACTCAAATGTTGATTTGTGGAATAACTATATAAATCTTTAATGTTCTAAAATTAGATTGAACTGATTATAAAAAGAACTACAAAGAAATTAACCATATATATTTTAAATTAAATATTAAAAAGGGAAAATCACTCAAATTTTAAATTAAATATTAAAAAGAGAAAATCACTCAAATGTTGATTTGTGGAATAACTATATAAATCTTTAATGTTCTAAAATTAGATTGAACTGATTATAAAAAGAACTACAAAGAAATTAACCATATATATTTTAAATTAAATATTAAAAAGGGAAAATCACTCAAATTTTAAATTAAATATTAAAAAGAGAAAATCACTCAAACGTTGATTTGTGGTAGCATCGGATGTGCTCTAGCCATGAAAATTGGTGGAGAGGCTAAGGCACATAAGATCTCCAAGACTCAGAAATGGTTTGGGGAAATTCCACCCAATTGGAGAGATATTAAAATAATTAATATTTTTAATGAGTTGCTAACTCTAAACTTAAGAAAACTAAAATATTAATGGGTATTAATATAAAACAGCGTGAATGTTCTAAGTGACATGGATCAAGCTAAATCTAATCTTAGCCGTTGATTAGGGACTTAATCTTGGTCGTTGAAGACTCAACAGAAAAAGTATAAGAGAAGGCTTGTGAGTCAGTTGGAGATACACCAAGATTGATTAGTCAGTTTGATTTTCTGGAGCGGGGCTTGCTTAGAAAATTTGAACAAGTGATTTGTTGCAGCGAGGGGCAGTGAGTACATAGCAGAGAGGCAGAGATAGTGCCCCAGGGTTAGCGCAGTGACCAAAGAGGCTGAAGCAGAGGCAGCTAGAGCTACGCAGAGGCAGCAGAAGCTACGCAAAGGAACCTAGAGACTGCGCAGAGGCTGAGGGCCCTGCATGGCTGATGTAGAGGGCCAAAGAGCTGACGCAGAGAGTCAGAAGGCTGACATAGAGGGTTCTAGAGCTACGTTGAAGCTAGCAAGGTTGACGCAAAGCCAAGGGGAAGCGCTAAAAGGATTTTCGTGGGGCAGACTAGAGCTGAGAGGCTGAATATCTGTCTCTAAGAAGAGGTATTACTGTCATGTAACAATCTATGTTGGGTGAGCCATTTTGGCACCCTAATTGTACTCAAGAATCTACAAAATAATAAAACCCTCAGAACTATTGCACTGATTTTCCCGCATTGGGTTTTTCCAAAGACGATTGTCCAAAAAATTACGGTGTCCCTTGTGTGTTTGTCTCAGTATTTTTCAGTTGTTGATCTGTATATGAGTTAAGGTTGCATATGTGTTTATTTTCAGTATTTATATTTATAAATAACTTGTTAATGTAATAAACAAGTAGGAGAATTTAAACCAAAATATGCAGTAGGGATTTCTAACGTGTCAGACTTAGAAATTTCAACATGGTATCAAAGCATTGCAGATCACAGAAGAACTGAAGGCACCAACAATAACTTAGAGAATTTGCAGCAGTAGCAGCTGTCCCAAGAGACAGAGCTACTCCTAAGCAAAAGGTAGCAGGGAAGGAGTAACGCAGAGGACCTGCGTCATCATTTCGAGCCTAAGAGAGAGCCCGTGCAGAGGTAGAGAGAGGTAGAAGAGGCTCACGAAGAGCCATGTCATCCTACTTACCCAGGTAGGCTTGACACAGTTGGCCAGAGGAGTGATTCATCCTTTGTCAGGATTGCACAGAACTAAAAGGCTCAGTTTCTTCAATTGTCGGGGCCTAGGGAGTTGTGGGGAGATTATCGCTGGGAAGTTGGTGGGGTGTTGATCTGTCGAAGCAGAACAGTACCTAACGGGACAGAACCAAGGTAGAGGGAGTCGCTACCTTAACGGATTTCTAGCCAACAAATCCAGATTCGGGTTGCAGTTGCAAAGAGGATTGGAGAAGAGCGGATCGACATTTGGCAGGAAGATTTCTAGCAGGGAAATCAGGTCTTAGAGGGAGATTTCCAGGAGGGAAGTCGAATCTCAGAGGAATTCCAGAAGTGGAGCGGAGATGGCAGTGAACGAACTGAGGGATCAGGAAAGGTTGGACGAGGCTTCCAATTTTGTCATCTGGAAGGCCAAGATCCTGGCAGTCCTAGATCGACATTACATCAACGGCTTCGCCTTGAGTACCATGGCTATCCCAGTCGACTCAGCTGATAATGAGAAATATGAGGATGCAATGGCGAGGGAAAAGTGCATAATCCTTAACGGGGTCAAGGATCATGTCATACCACATATTGCTGAAAAAAACACAGCAAAGGAGATGTGGGATACTTTGACTACATTGTATCAGGGCACTTCCGTGCAGCAAAAGATGCTATTGGAGAATCAGTTGCGGTCGTATCAGATGCAGAAGGGGGAGCAGATAGATCTATTCCTCCTTAGATTGCAGGAGTTTCGAGACCAACTTACTTCCATAGGGGCTACGCCAGATCAGGAGTTCATAGTGAGGACCGCCCTGAATGCAGCCTCCGAGGAGTGGGATACATTTGTCCAAGGCATTTTGGGCAGAGCTACTCTTCCAGGATGGGAAGAGATGTGGGCAGCTCTTCGCCAAGAAGAGATGACAAATGACCAAGGCGGGGAGTAGTGGCAAAGGAAATCAAATCAAGAAAGAGGAGGATGCGGCTCTAGCATCTACGGGACAGCAAGAAGAGGAAGAAGAAGGATATCTCCAAGGTGAAGTGCTTCCATTATGGGGAGTTGGGTCATTATGCATCCCAGCGTCCCAAGAAGAACAATAAGGGAGAGGCTTCCTACTCCAAGGCAGCTCCGGCTAAGGCGGAGAAAGAAGTCAAGACTAATGACGACTGTGCCATGGGTGCTCATGCACCTCTAGAGAAGAGGTGGGGAGACATCGAGTTGTTGTCAGGAGGACTACATACTAGGGGCAGGATCCTTGAGGTGCCCAAACTCTTGGATCATATCCGACTACGGGAGCCCTTAATGACAATAGCAGGATGACGGATGTCGGGTAGAAGCAAGATGCGATGGAGCGACAAGGCAGTGCTAGAGTGCAGAGGTGTGTAGTAGCGCAATGGAGGTTGCAGTAGTGCGAGAGGCACAATGGTGTTTGCAGCAACGCAGAGGCAACAGAGGGAGCACAGGATAGCCGTAGAGGTAGCTTCAGCATCAAGAGACTTCCGAACTGACAAGGATGTCAGAGTTTGGGTAGATCAGTTACTTACTTCTTGGTAATTGAGTTGCAGTGCAACAGTTAGCAATGGCAGTGCTAGGGGTAGCATGGGAAACATACTGAGAGGGAGTTGCAGTACAGATGTAGCAGTGCCAGTGGCAAGGTCATGGGTAGTAGTATAGGATGCAGCAATGCAGATGATGTGGGGCAGCAAGCCAAGCAACAACATAGGTATCGCTGCGAAAGGATCAGTGTGATGTTCAGTAGTGGAGCATTACTAGAGCACATTCCTCGCTAAGAGAGAGTGTTGATTTGTGGTAGCATTAGATGTGCTCTAGCCATGAAAATTGGTGGAGAGCCTAAGGCACATAAGATCTCCAAGACCCAAAAATGGTTTGGGGAAATTCCACCCGGTTTGAGAAATATTAAAATAATTAATATTTTTAATGAGTTCCTAAGTCTAAACTTAGGAAAATTAAAATATTAAAGGGTATTAATATAAAACAGTGTGAGAATGTTCTAAATAGCATGGATCAAGCCAAATCTAATCTTAGCCGTTGATTAGGGACTTAATCTTGGTCGTTGAAGATTCAACAGGAAAAGTATAAGAGGAGGCTTGTGGGTCAATTGGAGATACACCAAGATTGATCAGTTAGTTCGATTTTCTGG
Organism: Pinus taeda; assembly: GCA_000404065.3. Lineage (NCBI taxonomy): Eukaryota > Viridiplantae > Streptophyta > Pinopsida > Pinales > Pinaceae > Pinus > Pinus taeda. The sequence goes on from APFE030340911.1 coordinate 29,420, forward strand.
AGTAGGGCTTACTGAGAAAATTCGAACAAGTGATATGTTGCAGTGAGCGGCAGTGAATACATAGCAGAGAGGTAGAGATAGTGCCTGAGGGTCAGTGCAATGACCAAAGAGGCTGACGCAGAGGCAGCTAGAGATTGTGCAGAGGCTGAGGGGCCTGCGTAGGTGACGTAAAGGGCCATAGAGCTGACGCAAAGAGTCAGAAGACTGGCGCAGAGGGTTGTAGAGCTACGTTGAGGCTAGCAGTGCTGATGCAGAGCCAAGGGAAAGCACCGGAAGAATTTTCATGGGGCAGACTAGAGCTGAGAGGTGGAATATCTATTGGGTGAGCCATTTCAGCACCCTAGTTGTACTCAAGAATCTACATAATAATAAATCCCTCAAAATTGTTGCACAGGTTTTCCTGCCTTGGGTTCTTCCGTGGACGATTGTCCAAAAAATAACGGTGTCCCTTGTGTGTTTGTCTCAGTATTTTTCAGTTGCTAATCTGTATATGAGTTAAGGCTGCATCTGTGTTTATTTTCAATATTTATATTTATAAATGACTTGTTAATGTAATAAACAAGTAGGAGAATTTAAACCAGAAGATACAGTAGGGATTTCTAACGTGTCAAACTTATAAATTTCAACATCAAACGGTGAAGGAGGTATTAAATAAATAATCCTATTTACCACTAACATATTACCGCCTCTAACATAAAAGGAGGAGCACCCTGGACACAGGAGTACACTCCACTTGTGACCGACTCAAAGCCCTTATGTGGAAAGGCGGTGAAAGGGGGATGTTATAAGAGAATGGAGGAGCACAAAAGGGGGTTCTTACGGGGAGACAGAGAAGGGAATAGGAAGAATGTCATAGACATTAAGTAAAATTGAGCAGTTGTTCTTGAAGCTTTTGGGCACAAGGGGACAAATTACTTCAAATTGGAAGTATTTGGAGCTGGGTACAAAGATTGTGCCCAGTTTGCATGGAGGTTTTCGTCATTTTGTAACGGGAGCAAATTGGAGCTAAAACAGTGCAAGATCGACTTCAGCCTCAGAAGCCAGGTATGTCTTTGTGTACCAAATTGATGAGTTCCTGTTTAAAATCACAGTTGTCAGATTTAAGTTGTGGTTAAGGCATAAAATTCAGTTAAGTTGTGGGGAGGACGTATGCATATGATAGCTACATATGCATGTATCGCATGCACTGAATTAGTATACGTACTAACTAATTATGGGAAACACCCAAATATAAGGTAATGAGTTAATTATCTATGTGGTAAGTAGATACCAACTTATTTATGAAATACTTGATTATACCACCATCTTAATATTGCTAGTATATTATTCAAAATATATATAATTACAAGGGATTTTAGTAACTAAAAGAAGAGTATATATATTGTTTATTATACATCAAATAAAATGTTAAAGAAATAAGATAAATGATAATAAGGAAGATGAATTATACGAAAAATAGTAAGTAGAAAATTAACTGTATAAATTTTAAATTAAATATTAAAAAGGGTAAATCACTCAAACGGTGAAGGAGGTATTAAATGAATAATCCTATTTACCACAAACATATGACCGCCTCTAAAATACTAGGAGGAGCACCCTGGAGAGTACGCTCCACTTGTGACTGACTCAAAGCCCTTATGTGGAAAGGCAATGAAAGGGAGATATTATAAGAGAATGGAGGAAGACAAAAAGGGTTTCTTGCCGGGTGACAAAGAAACAAATAGGAAGAACATCATAGACAGTGAGGAAAATTGAGCAGTTGTTCTTGAAGCTTTTGTGAACGGGGGCCAAATTACTTCAAATTGGAATTATTTTGGAGTTGGGTACAAAGATTGTGCCCAATTTGGCAAGGAGGTTTTGGTCGTTTAGTAACAGGAGAAAATTGGAGCCACAACAATGTAGGATCAACTTCAAACTCGAAAGCCAGGTATGTTTTCGTGTATCAAATTGATGAGTTCCTGTTTAAAATTACAGTTGTCATATTTAAGTTGTGATTAGGGCATAAAATTCATTTAAGTTATGGTGAGGACATTACATTCTGGTATCAGAGCCTGTTACAAACTCTCTGTCCTTGTAAAATTCTAAATACAATCCCTTATGTATGATTTCTAACATTCAATCTGCCTGTAGAATTTTATCCTGTGATGTTGTAAGTTTTGCACCGTGACGCTAGTCTGCTTTTTGATGGGTTTATTATTTTTGGGTTGCCTTTATGAGTTTTGTATTTTGTGATGGGAAATTATTGGTGTTGTGAAACAGATTTCCTCTAAGACATTTCGTCAACATTAGCACTATAGAAGGCTCCCTATTATGATTTTCTTTTGGCTAGCGTCATCAAAATATCGTGCTTCAAATATTCAAATAAAGTATATCATTTTCATTCCAATCTGGAGGTAGCCAAAAAGCAACCTCGTGAAACAAGCCGTAGAAAATGACAAATGCCATTTTCGCATTAATTAGAACTGTCGTTCGTATAAAGTCTCGCAAAATTTTCATCTTTCCAAAGTTTAAACGCATGTTCCAAAATACTCCTATCATTTATATAAAAACAAAGTTTCTTTATCAAACACTCCTAATTTATTTCAAAATTGCACGCTTTTCCTTTCTTCATAGCCAGCGATCATGAGCTCCACTACAAAATGGGTTGAATCTTCACTAAATGCGGCTATAAATTTCATCAATGTCCATTCATTTGACATTTTTCAAAAACGCTCATCCGTTTCCATTTTTCTTTTTCTTGGTCATACCCCTCGATCATGAGCTCCACTACATGACCCATTGGTTCTTCTTTCAAGAAATATTTATTTAGCACGATGATCCTTTATAAGAAAATTATTAGTAGAGGTGTGATGTCTAACTTACAAATGGTCTTTGAAGCGTCCCTTCACAATTATGCTCACCTCAATTTTGAATCACTATAGGGATAATCCCCGCGATGGTGCATTGTCAAAGGCAGGAAATGTAATAGAAGAGGAGGTCGAGCATGTTGTTTTATATTGCACTGATGGATAACCATAATCTTTGACTGTAGCATTAGCATATTATCCCTTATTGCAATACAATATATTATCAATTATTATTGTAACACATCTTTATCATAATCTTATTCCATTTCACTGTATTTGTAGCCCCTTATAATGAAGCTTTAGCTTTTATAGAATTTGTACACATCCCTGACACAATGTAATAATATTATTCACAACAAAGATATAGCCCCCCAACGATGATATATATGACCCTTGAAGGAGTTTGACACACCATTACTTTGTTCTAATAACTGTTGTCAGCGCTTTCAACGTGGTATATGACATCGTTAGTTTGGTTATTCATTTTGACTTTGGTTTTCTTGGGTGATATTATTATTATAATATGTATATATATAACATTATTTTTTATGCATTTTATTTTATTATCTTTTTGAAGGAATCACATTAGGTTACACTACAAAATAACATCATTGTTCACCGAGTCAACGAAGAGATACAATTGAACTTTCAAGGTGCCGACTTTTATGTTTTTATTAAAAAATTTAGTGCACTTTATTGCAATTTCATCGAGAGACCAAAAGCGTGAGCGTGCCACATGAGAATCCATAAGGGCATTAGCGTGCCTGGATTACTTAATTTAATTTATTTTATTTGAATACATTTGATTTTTAAATTAGTAATTGTTTGGTTACGTTGATATTAATTAGACTTATAATTTGATAAATATCAATGTTCATTTTTACTTTATGAACGCATTTATGTTAATATCAAACAAAAGTATTAGGTCACATTTATTTTGATACCAAACAAAAGTATTGTATAATTATAAATTTAAATTTTAATTAATAAACAAAATAAAAAATAAAAATTTACTATAATTAATTAGTTTCATGTGACATATATAGTATATATTATATATATATATATATTATATATTTATTATAATATATATATTATATTTATATATTTATATATTAAATTAGTAATAGCATCGAACTAAAATTATTTTTGGAATAACAATTAATAAAACAATTTAAATATTTGGAATTATAAATTAAATACATGATGTTATAAACCTTGTGATTCATACAAGAGGTATGTCTATTTGATTAAGTATATTATATCTTCCTCACATTGGGTAGGTTTAAGTATAAAGACTTAGTGACAACCATTATGACGGTATATCTCTAATTTGCATGAAGTGCCGAAACGTTTTAGATTTTCAGGTATGGGTACAGCCTGGAATGTCGAATTCCTAAGAGTTTTCTACCACATAGTTACATCTGTGACAATTCAAAATATATATATATATTATAATAAATGATGAATAGAATAAAACCTTGACCTTATATAAAATGGTGAGAAAAGATAAAACAAATCCAAAAGTGTCAATAATCCATTCCATAACCACATTTGGACTAGAAAATACTAGGCTAATATTACGAAGTGATATTATGGTCTATGAAGACCCGTGCATTTCAATAAGTATTATGACGCATCAGAATAGATCACCCTACATTACGACAAGGAAGCAACGATACCACCCTCCTTGACCTCAGTACCAGTAAGACCTGCCCACAACTAATAATAGGAAAAAAAACTATACCCGTATGTAAGCTTGAATTTATGAAAATTATATTTATTAAATCTAAAGTGTACCTCAAATTTTGATAAATCTTATTATGTATCCAGGAGAAGTTGCGATGGTAAAGACATATCAACGACGACAACACGATCGGGTAGCAACGCCATCACTAACACCACCACCGTCGTCATAACCATCTCCATTGCCATCGCCACCGAGACCATCATCAATGCCAACCGCTTCAACACTTGAGTTAACCGTTATAATGCACTCATTGGAAGCCATCTTGGAAACATTAAAAGTGTCACCAATAGCTAATACCAAAGAAGAGCAACCTCAACTTGAGGAAAGAAACCCAAGGGAGCCCAAGGGTTTTGATTATAGATAATCGAAGGAAGATATTTCTAGGGAGCTACAAAAGATCAAACTGCAGAATTTTCAGGAGGACGAGCGGGAGAACATGGCGAAGCATGGCTAGTAGGAATGAATAGATGTTTTGCATTAAGAGAGTACTCTTCTACCTCCAAGACAAAGTTTGTCATCTTTCAATTAAGGGAAAGTGCCTTGGTTTGGTGGGGAAATCTGGAAAAACAATTACACCTCACAGCAGATAATGTTCCTTGGGAGTTGTTCAAGGAAAGATTTCGCGCTAAATACTTGGCACCTTATTTTCAAGAGCAGCAAGTCGAGGCCTTTCATATGCTAGTCCAAGATAACAAAACAGTGGAAGAATATGAAATAAGATTTATAGAGCTTGTGAAAGATATTCCTTATCTAGATACATACTGATGAACGTCAAGTTGAGCGCTTCGTATATGGATTAAATCCTCAAAGCAGGGCCATGGTTAGTATTGTGTTCCTAACCCTACGCCCTTTATTTTAGCATTTTATTTTTGGAGGTAGATGTTTTTCATGTTATTAGGATAGTTAATAAATGAAGAGCTTATATCTTTCCTGTGCTTATCGTTATATGATGATTTTTCGATGGACGCTACTTATGTTATATTGTGTGTTGCATGGATGTCGATTCTGGATTCTCACATTCCTCCGGTGCAACAACGTGTCCCCAAGTAGAGCCAGATGTTGACCACTACGTGTCAACGATCCATAGCAATACACCCCTTTTTTTTGCAAAAGGGATAGCACTTGATCGATGTGTCCGTATCGTTCAGCTATCATCATTAACCTGACTTCCAAGATGTTATGTAAACCCTTTCTAGATGTGTATAATGTAAATATCTCAGCAGATCTGTGTCATGTATGTAACGACATAGGTAAACCTATTTTTCTAGTGACGATTTCCATTCTGGGAGGTTTTTTGTTTCACCGATTCATTCTCGGATGGTCGGCAGAGTTTTCCTCCAGTCTTACCCCAAAGCTGAAATGGATTTTGTCGCTAGGATTTTAGGGGAATCCTAGTGTTCTAGATCAAGTCTATGTAAAAGTAATTTGGGAATAATCATAACTATTTGGTTAGGTTATTTTATTACAAATTGCTTGGTCTGCTGGATTATGTTTGTGTCGCAGAAATGGGTAGTGTGTGAGGGTATATTACAAATGGGTTTTCCCTCTCATGATGTAAAAAATATGAAAATCATAATGTAAAGTGTCTTAAGGGTTGGAAACATAATTTATCCCCTCATAGGCTAATTAATTAATTTTTCTGGCCAAAAATTAATTAAAACTCAAACCAGAAATTTAGTTAATTCTAAATCCTAGGTAAATTTAAATTCTCCTAAGGCAAAATTCATCGGTCCTTAAAAATTAAACTTTAAAAGGTTTCGGGACTAAGTTAAATTAATTATTTTGCTAAATTTTAAACCTTTGATCCCCAGGGGTTAAGTCAACGTCAAATTTTTGGGGAAATTAACTCAAATTTTTCATTTTTGAGTTAATTAGAATGCTTAATGAAAATTTTCGAATTTCACCAAATATTTAAATATTTCGACAGATGAGATTAAAAGAAATTTTAATCTTCATCAATAGTCGAGATTGCTTTGACGAGGATCACTCAAACTAATGGTTGGAGAATTTATCTTTAAATAGGAAGTCATTTGTCAATGGATGGATCCGACCTTTGATTCGTGTGCTTAGCAAGAAGCTCTTGTGTAATCTTTTTCTAGATAATAAAAAAAGACTTTGGGATTAAGTTTTGCTGGTGTTACTCTTCATGGGAATGCTGTAAGATGTATTGTTTTCATGCATAATTTTTTCGAAAGCCATTGATGATAGCTTCTAAAGAGTGATTTGAGTACTGGTATCTTGCTCAGTTGTTGGGGTTTGAATAATAATCTGAATTTTGAACGTAATAGCAGGTATCTCTATTTGTATGAGTTTTATTATTATTTTCTCCCTCTATTTTTAATGGCTGAATTGAGTTTTGCAAGGAAATCTTGATTTTAGATCCTCGGGCATTGGGGAAGTTTTCAGTTAGACTAGCCAACTCTCGATCCGTGTTTTCTGAGGAGCCCAATAAAATAAATTTCGGGTTTATCATAAGATTTTTTTCGTTGGTGATGCACGAAGGGTTACGAGTTAGCACCTCCTTTAAAATTTTAAAAATTGTTTTTTTTGTGGAGCATAATAATAGATCTGGCTTATTAGAGCTTGCAATTTGTAAATTTTGTAATTATTTTTCAAACGTGGGTTTTTCTGGGTTTTAGTTTTTATCATTGTATATATCATTTGGGTGTTTTTCTTGTTGTCGTGCAGCTACAGATCTGAAGAAGAAATTTGTGTAGAGTCTAGATATAGGCCCTGGAGGGTAAGATCTGGACCTCTAGGGGTTTATCAGCAACATTTTGCAAGGATACAATTCAAATTTTTGCAATCCCAAGGTTGTAAATTTCTTGGATCTGGAAATTTTCATGAGGGTTTCAGGGTTAAATCTGAAGCAAGTGGATTTAACATTTTAATTAAGATTTTCGGAAACTTTTCAAAGAGTTCCTGGGCTACCATTTTTTTTGTTGATTGGTTAATTCGATTTGCTGCCTGGGTTTTTGGGTTCGCTGCAAAATTTCGAATTTTTTTTAGGAAACCCTTATCCCTCCAATATCGTCCCTTCATCGTTGCCCTCTCATTGTCCCTTGCTCTGTGTATCTCCACCTACATCCCTCTCTGCGTGCTGCCATCCTTTCTCTGTTGCGTCCTCCTCTCCTCCCTAACACTACCCGCCTTTCTCTATTGTGTATAATCCTCATCCTCCTGCCATCTTTCTTCTTGCAAAAAACAAGTGCCAAACCCCTGCTCGCAGTCTTTCCCTGTTCCATGCTGCCATACCTGCGTTTTACCTCCTTAGCTCTTGTCGGCTCATCTCCTTGCAACTCTGAGCCCTCCTCGTTGACCTGCATGCTACAACTCCAAACGTTGTCCGTCCTCCTCGCTGCTCCCTACGCCTCTCCCTCAAATCCCTTCTCTCGAGTTCCTCCTACCGTATTCCTCAAACTCCCCGCAGTCAATTTCGCTCCCTCCTCTCCCTTGCCTGCGTACTGCCTCCTTCGTCGAAACAACACCTCTCCCTCAAATCCCTTCTCTTGAGTTCCTCCTACCGCATTCCTCAAACTCCCCGCAGTCAATTTCATTGCTTCCTCTCCCTTGCCTGCATACTACCTCCTTCGTCGAAACGTTGCCGTCGTCTACTTAGTACCCTACACACATAACAAAACAAACATTCGACTTTACATTTTTTTATTTACTTGTTTGTGCTTTGATTAGGGTTAGGTTTTAGTTTTATTAAAAGTTCGAAATTCTTTTTATTTGGTTGTTCTCATTTCCGTTTTTATTTTTTATGTTGTTTCTTTCTTGTTTTAGTTTTTCAATTATAATTCATGACTTTGATTTTTTTTAATTTATTTTTATTCTTTATTTTTTATTTTGTTTTAAAAATTTTAAAAATCTTAAAACATTAAAAAAAAAATCTAAAAAATTAAAACATTAAAAAATCTAAAAAATTTAAAAAAAAATCTGAAAAAAATAAATAAATAAAATAAAAATCTACTTTTTGGTTTAGGTTTCATTTTTAATTTCTTTTCCTTTTTTTCATTTTAAATTTTTTTGTTGTTTTGACCTTTTTTTTATTTTATTTTTAAATTAAAAAAATTTAAGAAACATTTAAAAGATCTAAAAATAAAAAAAATAAAAATAATTTTTTTATGTGACTTCAAAATTCCTAAGAGAATTAGATCAAAAGAGAATTAAATCAAAAGAGGATTTGCCCTTTCACATTAAAAAATTTAATGTGGCCTATGGCCCATTAAATTTCAATTTATTAAGCATTTTGATTTGTTTTACTTTTGTCACATTAAAAAAAATTCTTCATTTACGACATTAAGTTAATTACCTAAGGAATAATTAAATTGTTAATCTAAAGTTCCTTGGTGTCCTTTCGTGGTAGTAATTTCTCTATCATTAGGTGTGATTAATGTTTGTTAATCTAAAGTTCCTTGGTGTCCTTTCGTGGTAGTAATTTCTTTATTGTCAAGTGTGATTAATGTTTGTGTAATTTCTCTATTGTCAGGTGTGATTAATGTTTATTAATCTAAAGTTCCTTGGTGTCCTTTCGTGGTAGTAATTTCTCTATTGTCAAGCGTGATTAATGTTTTAAAGTCATTGACTATTGGAGAATGATAAATTATTCTAAGTATGGGTTATTAATGAAAATCATTTTAAATCTGAAATCATTACTTAGCATTTAAAATTCATAATTTTTCACAAGATTTAATTGCTAGATAAAGTTTTGGGCATTGATCATTCATGATCGTCACTACTCATCACATTTGTAAATTGCTCTAGATAACTTGTTTTTATTTAATCTATGGTTAATTGAATAAAATGGCATCGGTCTATAATCATTTTTATCTTGTGGTTGTGTCTTGGTTGTATTAGTGTTTACTCTATTCATCTCAATTAACCAGGACTCATTTACATTCGTCAAGTTGTCCATCTTTAAGTCTCCTAGAGTTTGTGTTTCACAGGCTATTCTCATTCATTCACCTTAGGGACTACTCCTCTTGACTTGTCTAGGAGGGAGTCTAAACAAAGTGAGTAAGGATTCGAGTGACATCCCTTAGTCTGAGCATTGTCACGGTGCCTAAACACTTTGTGCGACAACAGTTAGGATGTGGAATCCATCATCAGTAGCCGAGGCAATTGAATGTGGCTGTTATACAAAGGAGCATCTGGTAATAAAAAGGGATGTCAAACCGACAAGACCCTCGCAACCAAGATTTCCAGGGAAGGCTCCCGGAAACTTCTTCAAGGGAAGTAACTCGAGACCACCTCCTTATGGTAATAGATTTACCCCAAGAGGAGTAGGAGCAAGAGCTCCCATGACAATTAATAATCTAATTTTAGAACATTAAAGATTTATATAACTATTTCATGTTATTCTTATTGCTTTATCTTTATACTTTTATTATTTATTCCTTATTCTCTTCTAACCTATATATATATATATTAATATATATATTATATATATATATATATATATATACATATTTTCTACCTACTGTTCTCCTTATTAATCATCTACCTTATTATCAATATCTTATTTCCTTAACATTTTATTTGATGTATAATAAACAATATATATGCTCTTCTTTTAATTACTAAAATCCCTTGTAATTATATATATTTTGAATAATATACTAGCAATATTAAGATGGTGGTATAATCAAGTATTTCATAAATACATTGGTACCTACTTACCACTTAGATAATTAATTCATTACCTTATACTTGGGTATTTCCCATGATTAGTTAGTACGTATACTAATGTCGTGCATGCGATACATGCATATGTAGCCATCATATGCATGTCTCGTATGAATGCTAATATTTCCATGTTTTTGATAATTTGAAGTGGGTCATTACATCTAATACCACTTGATCTGACATCCTGATCGAAATTGATACTAATTCATTAACTTTTCAAAAGTGTTTGCATGTACTTAAAATCACCATGAAATAAAGCTCAATTTAAATGACATAAGCAACTTGTAAGGAAAATTAGCAGCAAATAAAGAGCGATAACCAAGCACATATGAGAAAATGACACCAGCACATTGATAACGGAGTTTGGTTATCTTCAAGCCTACCTCTTTGGGCCTGGTCTTTAATAGGGAGGCTTTTTTATTCAAAATTTTCAAAAATCCATGAAAAGTACATATAAAAATACTTTAACAACAATCCAAACTGACTTTGTTGTGTTCTACTCTATCTCTGGATCCTGCAGCAACTTTTGGATTTGAAAAAAGGCTTCATGGTTTTCCCGGAATGTCTCTTGGTTATCTTGCTGCCCCTCTCTACATAAAAACTCCTCTTACTGCATTAAAATACAACTTGTCTTCCTTGGTGCAATGGTAAACTTTTATAATAAAAAACGAGAAGTCGGGGGGGGGCAAATCTCAACCTCCCTGTCGTTCGTTGGTGATACAATGTGATATGGTGTTATTGGATAATATAAAAAATAAATTGAAATGATTTGGTGGCGGGTTCAATGGATTTGCCACCCCACACCATAACCATAATACAACATATATTATTAAATTTTATGGCCGTAGGCCTTATCCAATAGCGTTGGCGAGGTTAGATATGTTTAGTTGGAGCTCGATCAATATGGTGGAGCCACCAACAATGGCAAGCTCCGTCTTTTTTTATGCCAATCTATATCGTAACCATAATAAATATAATCAACAGCCATTATAACAAGAAACAAACGTTAGCGCAATTGCTAACGCACCGGATTTGTAGGGTGATTGTCACGGGATCGAATCTTGTCCAGTCCGTCGTTTTTTTAACACAATTTTGGCCAATCCATAAAGGCCATGTGACACCCGCTAATAGGGCCATGTGTCGCCTTACAATTGGTCCATATGCCACCAACCAGAAATTGCCACTTGTCAACATTTCATTGGTTCACTTGCTCTAACCAAAAGTTGCCATTTGTCACTCTCCTGATGCCACATGGCGGTAGGAAACTTGACCCTTGATTGCCCAAAACAATGAGTTGATCGTTGACTTTGACTTTGACCTTCTCTGACCAAAACTTTGACCTTTAATAACTTCTGCAAACGAAGTCGGATTTTGCCCGTTCAAATTGCATTGGAATCGTTTTTCCAAGCTCTACACTATAACGTTATTTTCGCTCGAATCTGATAACTTTGAATTTTGGCCATTAATCCCTTTTGGATTAATCCAGATAATTTCTTGATCATTTCGGATCATTCTGAGTCATTCCTCTCCACTAAGACCTTTTGGACTACCAAAAGGCTACTTGGTTTTGATGTGAAGACAATGTTCCTCCACCTGTCCTGTATCACTAGGCCATTTTGTCTTGTGCGCCTGTCTCATCACAATCAGTTGTAAAACCACCTTCACAATTGAAAACACATTGTTAGATGTCTGCATGTTTCCACATCTTTTTGTTCTATTTCTTTGTCCATAACCCATGTACAACACATCAATAGCGATAATAAAAACAAATATGCTAATGTAAACAAACCAATGTGTTTACCCTTCTTGTTAGTTCTGCACGACAACACCTCATGTCGCAGCGTTGTTATCTCTTGAAGCATAGCATGGTCATATCTACCTGCTGCCACCATCTCGCTTTCTTGCTTCATATCAACTTCTTTGCTCACTGTTGCAGACATGAGCAGGAAACTTTCACTATTGATCCCCATTGATAAAATATGAGCCTCATGTTCGGACTCAGGTCCATGATTCTGCTGCGTTATGTTGTCCTCTTCCTGCTTGCCCTTTCGCTTCCTTTTCTGTTCTTAGAACTACTTAGGCTTCTGTTTAGGGTGTAGCTTCTAGCAGTGTTCTTTGTCATGGCCATCATTCTTGCAGTACGAGCAAGATTGTTTCAAATCTTTCTTCTCGTCACGAAAACTTGGAATACATTCTTCATACTTTGCCTCCTTCCTAATGGCCATCATCTTCTTGTACAAAGTTCTTCTCTTCCAACACTTGGCAACACAATGATTAGATAACCCACAATAAGTGCACGCTTTTCTATGCCATAAACTTTTCACGTCATCAATCTTCCTAAAATCTTTATTATACCTTAGATGATTGTCTTTGGTGCATGCATATTGTCAAGATTCTGTGTTCATTCTTCCACCTAACATCTCGCATGCCTTACTGCCAAAGAAAGATTCTTGTGGATCTTCTTGCATGACTGGCGCGTCGGAGGTATCCTCAATTTCATCTTGATTGGTTGGCATATATGACGTATTCTCTGAATGTACACACATCTCGTCATTTCTGATTACAAGAGGTATAGCAAAATTTTCTCCAACTTGCTCTTTCTTGGCCTTTTGCAACTCGAGATGCAATGTTCGCTTCTCGTCTTTTGCGGATTTGAGGAGTTTCTTGAGCTCTGCGTTTTCCATTCAAAGACTGTGGTTAACATCCTCCAACTCTTGCATCCTTCCTCTTTTCAAGCTTTTAGCCATGTCTACTCTCACAAATGCTTCTTTACCTAGTGATCGTGCACACTCAAAAACCAAGCTATCAATAACCGCTCTGATACCACTTCATCTAAGATACTAATCGAAATTGATACTAGTTCATTAACTTTTTAAAAGTGTTTGCATGTATTTAAAATCACCATGAAATAAAGTTCAATTCAATTGACATAAGCAGCTTGTAAGGAAAATTAGCAGCAAATAAAGAGCAATAACCAAACACATAAGAGAAAATGACACCAGCACGTTGATAACGGAGTTCGGCCACCTTGACGCCTACGTCTCTGGGCCAAGTCTTTAATGGGGAGGCCTTTTTATTCAAAGTTTTCAAAAATCCATCAAAAGTACATATAAAAATACTTTAACTAAATCCAAACTGACTCTGTTGTGTTTTTCTCTGTCTCTAGATCCTGTAGCAAATTTCAGATTTGAAAAAGGCTTCCTAGTTTGCCCAGAATGTGTCTCCAAAATTTGGTTGTCTTGTTGTCCCTCTCTACATAAAAACTCCTCTTGCTGCATAAAAATACAACTCGTCTTCCTTGGCGCAATGGCAAACTTTTATAATAAAAAACGAGGGGTCGAGGTGTCAAATCCAGACTTCCCTATTGTTCGTTGGTGATATGATGTGATATGGTGTATATTGGATAATATAAAATAAAAAATAAAAAAAATTGAAATGATTTGGTGGCGGCATGAACGGACCCGCCACCCCACACCATAACCATAATACGACATATATTATTAAAGTTTATGGCCCGTAGGCCTTATCCAATAAGGATGACGAAAGCTATATATGTTTAGTTGGAGCTCAATGAATATGCTGGAGCCACCAACAATGGAAAGCTCCACCATTTTTTTATGCCAATCTATATCGTAACCATAATAAATATAATCGACAGAGTCATTATAACAAGAAACAAACGTTAATGCAGTTGATAAGGCGTCGGATTTGTAGAGCAGTGGTCACGAGATCAAATCTCGTCTAGTCCGTCAGTTTGTTAACATAATTTTGGCCAATCCATAAATGCCACGTGTCGCCCTCTGATAGGGCCACATGTTGCCTTGAGGTTGGTCCATATGCCACCAACCAGAAATTGCCACTTGTCAACATTTCATTAGTTCACCTTCTCCAACCAAAAAGCTGCCAACTGTCGCTCTCTCCTGATGCCACATGGCGGCCAAAACCTTGACCCTTGACTGCCCGGAACCATGAGTTGACCGTTGACTTTGATCCGTTTGACTTTGACTTTTCCATTCTTTAACCATAACTTCGACCTTTAATAACTTCTGCATACAGAGTCGGATTTTTCCCGTTCCAATTGTGTTGGAATCGTTTTTCCAAGCTCTACGCAATAGCGCTGCTTTCGCTCGAATCCGATAACTTTGAATTTTCAGCCATTAATCCCTTTTGGATTAATCCAGGTCATTTATTGATCATTTCAGATCATTCCTTATCATTATGGATTAGCAACCCTAGTTGGGGTTGGTTGTAGGACTAAGAGGCATGACCAAGGTCTAAAACCGTTGGACAAAAGTTTGAAGAGGAATGCCGCAGTATATAAGGAGTTGGCCACAGGTTTAACGCTGCTAAGGAGGTTGAACACGAGTAGTTTAGGGTTGTTGGAGCAACCCGCAAGGCACAAGAGCATTCGCAGGTGAGATCAAGGAGGTCGAGACTGAGTTTAGGGTTGCCACATCAACTAGAAGGAATCAACAATGAAAACAAGGTGATTTGAGCATTGCCACATCAGCTGGAAGGAATCAGCAATGACAACAAGGGTGATTGAGGATGTTGGTTAAGCCCTAGGCTAGTAGTTTGACGAGACCAAACAACTGTAAGTATTTTGTATTACTTGTGTTTTGTATGAAGGGAAAATGAGAGAATAAAGGAATTGGTCAGCATTGGGTATTTGGTCAAAGGACTAATGTGTATATTAGCATTGTAGTAAGGTTTGTAAAGGGGCCATGATCTCTAGTACAGGAGCCCTAAGGTTTCCTTATTGAAGGACTAATAAGGAACATGTTTTGGGCCATAAATATTGTGTATTGTTATTGATCTCCTTGCTATTATATTCTGATGCATAAAGTTGTTTGAAGTTGTTGGCCATCTTCAGTGTGTTTGGTGCATATAGACCACAACTGGGGTGTGTGGAAATTCCAACACATAGAAAATGCACCGCTCAGGCATGAGGGCTTCTATCTAACATGTGTGGGGTCGTTAAATGCTCCTTTGACTTAAGGATGAGGAGGATGTTGGCTTGATTAGAGGTGGTTTATTCTAGCTGGGACTCGGGAGATCTCACAATGACCTCTTGTAGCTTTTTTTAAGAGGTTGCTCCCTTTGAAGAGGTTTTATTCATGATTTTGAGGGCATTCTCACCTTGGTGACTTATACGTCCACATTAGTGGAGCCCTTTGTTGATTTGGGGTAGCATCGGATGTGCTCTAGCCATGAAAATTGGTGGAGAGGCTAAAGCACATGAGATATCCAAGACCCATAAATGGTTTGGGGAAATTCCACCCGATTAGAGAGATATTAAAATAATTAATATTTTTAATGGAGTTCGTAAGTCTAAACTTAGGAAAATTAAAATATTAATGTGTATTAATATAAAATTGGGTGAGAATATTTTAAATGACATGGATCAATCCAAATCTAATCTTAGCCATTGATTAGAGATTTAATCTCAGCCATTGAAGACTCAACAAAAAAGTATAAGAGGAGGCTTGAGGGTCAATTGGAGACACACCAAGATTGATCGGTCAGTTTGGTTTTTTGGAGCGGGATTTGCTGAGAAAATTCAAACAAGTGATCTAAGTTGTAGCGAGGGGCAGTGAGTGCATGGCAGAGAGGCAGAGATAGTGTCAGAGGGCCAGCGCAGTGATTGAGGAGGCTACACAAAGCTAGCAAGAGCCACGCAGAAGGCCAGAGAGACTGCGCAGAGGCTAGCAGGGCCTGCGTGGGTGACAAAGAAGGCTAGAGAGCTGACACAGAGCAGCAGAGGGCTGACGCAGGGGATTCCAAAGCTACGCAGAGGCTAGCAGGGCTGACGCAGAGCCTAAAAGAAGCGTTGAAGGATTTTCATGGAGCAGACTTGCTGAATATATGCTTCCAAAGAGAGGTATTACTGCCAAATAGAAATCTCTGTTGGGTGAGCTAGTTTGGCACCCTTGTTGTACTCAAGAAAGTTGCTTAATAATAAAATCCTCAGAACTGCTGCACAAGTTTTCCCAAGTTGGGTTTTTCCGGGGACGATTGTCCAAAAATAACGGTGTCCCCTGTGTGTTTGTCTGTTATTTCAGTAGATGAACTGTAGATGAGTTGAGACAACATTTGTGTTTATTTTCAGTATTTATATGGTTAAATAACTTGTTAAGGAATAAACAAGTAGGTGAAATAAACTAGATAATGCAGGAAGAATTTTTGACGTGTTAGACTTAGAAATTTCAACACCCTTAAGAGTATTCCACTACACACTTTGAGGAGTTTGTGGAGCCTCTACACACTTTGATGGCCTTTTAAGGCCAAAGATTGCAAGTTGACTCACCTCCACTATATATTCTGAATATGTCCCTCTTGCTTGGGCTTATTTCACTTTGATCATTGTACATGAGGCTTGACCACTTTATTATTGTATTTTAGACTAGATAATTGGAAAAAAAATATATTTTACTTCTTTATAGGCTAGATCTAAGGATCTCGCATGAGATATGATTATTTTATTGTAAAGGAAGTTAAACATTACTCCATATGAAGAGAAACCCTTCCTCACTTGCTTAGGCTTATTTCACTTTGATCATTGTACATGAGGCTTAAACACTTTATTATTGTATTTCATACTAGATAATTGGAAAAAATTGTATTTTACTTCTTTGTAGACTAGATCTAAGGATCTCATATGAAATATGATTATTTTATTGTAAAGGAAGTTAAGCATCACTCCATATCAAGAGAAACCCTTCCTCACTTGTAATCATGGTTGGATTTGGAGCAATGGAACCCTTTAGAGCTTCATTGAATATCTTTGGAGACTCTTCCTTTAGAGCTTCATTGAATATCTTTGGAGAGTCTTTGGAAGAAACCCTTTTGTCTAATTCGTTCATGCCATGGATGGTTTATTAGGGCACTCTCTTGGAAGTCTTTTCTTGTGAATGCTTTACAATTGATGGATGTTCATGGATCAATGGTATTTTGTGTTGATTTGATAAGTAAGTAGTTATCTTTAAATCCTTTTGGTAATTTATTCTGAGATGCGTTGAATGTGGTGTTACTTCTATAGTACTTGTAGTACACTCTCTTCTCCTTTTAAATAGGTCCCTTCACAAGACTATGGAAAGATTTCAGTGGAGGATCTTGCCCATTTTATTCTTGAATCTTGTTGGGATACTAGAGCAATTTAGTAGGGTTTGCAGTCGTCAACCCTAACTATCATCCTAGTTTCACTTGCAATTTGTAAAAAAAGGAGTCATAATTGACCCCATAAGCCCAATGGAGGGACACTACTCTTTGATTCTTCCATCAAATTTATTCTCTCAATCAATTCAAAATTATTTGGTTGGAATTTATTCTCCATATCACCTTTGACTCAATACCTAAAATCCCAACAATCCTATCTGAGGGAAGGCCCCTTTGAGCCAAAGGGCAACCGACATATCCCATCCTAAGGAAGCCCCCCTTGAGTTAGAGGAGATCCAGCTCAAAGTGTAAAAGGGGATTGGTAGAGGTGTTAGTGGCCCCTTCATTCTTACACCAAAGATGTACTTGGGCTTCAAAACTTTATCTCAAGGAGGGTTTGTGTGATAACAAAGCTATAATTCAATCTTTCTTCCAACATAAAAGAGGGTTGATGAGGTGTTAGTGGCTCCCTCTTTGTTACACCAAAGACCTACTTGGGCTCCAAGATTTTATCTCGTGAAGTGAGGGTTTGTGTGATAACAAAGGCATAATTCAATCTTTCTTCCAAGAGCTAAACTCATGACTAAGGGAGTTTCATTATCCCCATCAAGTGTTGGCATTTCATATGCAACAATGCAATTGTGTTCCTAATTGGCTTTAATACCAATTGTTAGGGTAAAAGAATGGCTCTAACCTCAAAATTTGGATGAGAAGGGAATTTGGTCATCCCCATCAAGTGATGGTGTTGCATATGTGACAATGTAATCGTGATCCTAATTAATATCAAATGGTGGGGGTCAAAGAATAGCTCTAACCTCAAAATTTGGATGAGGGAAGGTCCTAAAATGTCAAAAATAACCATTTGTCACAAGTCCAAACCACAAAAGAATACTAAAAGCAAAAACACATCCAACTCTTCACTAATACAAGATTCGCAGTACATGTTTGACATGAAAATAGAACCATGTGAGCAAGACACACTAGACATTCATTCACATTTAAAAAACATATTCTAGTTATAGAAATATACCCTTGTAATCCTAACATTAAGCTCATAATCATGGAAAATCCTATAATTCTACAACAAGTGGTTCCATACCACAAAGATGTACATAAATGATAATACTAATCAAAGAACTACTTGACACATCCCATTGTAGAAGCTAGCATAGATCCCCCACAATTAAGTACACTAACTACAACATATGTGTGAAGAACCACATAAAATACTCAATTAAACATAGACATATATCGCATTTATGGCATATTCATGTCATAAATACAATCTCACACCACATATTTATGGTGAAAACTAAGTTATTTGTTAAAAACAAACATCAATCCATTACCTTTCCTTCAAATCTTTGGTCACCCCATTTGTTGGCCCTTTTATTCAAAGAAATGTCAAAGGAGAGTCGACTTATCCTATCCTAGGGAAGCCCCCCTGAGTCGGCCTAAAGTGTAAAAGAGGAGAGTCGGCTAAAGTGTAAAAGAGGGTTGGTGAGATGATAGTGGCCCCCTCTTTGTTGAACTAAAGCCATACTTGGGCTTTGGGGCTTTATCTAAAGAAGTGAGGGTCTATGTGATAATAAAAAAAACCCACAATTCAATCTTTCTTCCAACATCCAAAACTCATGTGAAGGGAGTTTGGTTATTCCCACCAAGTGATGTTGTTGCATATGTAACAATGCAATTGTGATCATAATTGGCTCTAATACCAATTGTTAGGGTCAGAGAATGGCTCTAAATTCAAAATTTGGATGAGAAAGGAGTTTGATCATCCCCACCAAGTGATAGTGTTGCATATGTGACAATGTAATTGTGATCTTGATTGGCTATATTAGTTGTTGGGGGTCAAAGAATGGCTCTAACCTCAAAATTTGGATGAGAAGGGAAAGTCCTAAAACATCAAAAATAACAATTTGCCATAAGTCCAAACCACAAAAGAATACTAAAAATAAAAAGGCATCAAACTCTTCACTAATACAAGATTCGCAATACATGTTTGACATGAAAATAGAACCATATGAGAAAGGGGCACTAGACATTCTTTCACATCAAAAAATAGATATTTCAGGTATATACCCTTATAATCCTAACATTAAACTAAAAAACATGGAAAATATTACAGTTCTACAACAAGTGCTTCCATACCACAGAAACATACATAATACTAATTAAATAACTTCTTGACACCTCCCATTGCAGAAGCCAACATAGAACCCCCACACTTAAGTACACTAACTACAACGTATTCATGGAGAATCGTACAACAATACTCAATTATGCACACGCATATATCACATTTATTCGCATAGCCAACATGGCATACTCCTATCATAAATACAATCTCACACCACCTCTTTATTGGGCAAAGTTAATTGTTAAAATCAAGCATAATCCATTCCCTTTCCCTCCAATCTTTTATCGCCCCAATTGTTGGCCCTTTTCTTTGAAGCAATGTCGACTACCAACATGGATGTTGACTAATTTTGTTAATGTCATTCGAGACATATTTCTTCTTACCAACATGTCTACATTGGAACTTGGTGATTTGACATTTTGCTCCAACAAAAGAACATGTTTTAATTTATTTTCATTGCATTGAAAAACACTAAGAACAATCCTTAACATCATCTTTAACATAAAACTCATAATGGAAATCCTATCAACAAATTCTATAAGCATTTCATAGTAAAAACTATCTATGATGTGGTAATGCAATTGAACAATTTTAGCCATGATCAAGAGAGAAAACTAAGTAATAAAATCATAGCTATAGAATATACATTACTCACACACCAAGCCTAAACAAAACCATTACTATATAATGGAAAATAACTAAAGCATCAACCTGGTCAAGCGTTGTAAGACACCATTGATGTAGCATGCCAAGTTGAAAAGGCCTTCTTGATGTTGGTGGGTTTGCTTAAAACCCTTTTCCAAACCTGGAGAGAAGAAGAGGGGAGAGAGAACTCATCCATGAAGAGCTTAATGAAAGTATATCTAGAGATAAGACACAAAGCACCTTCATATCTTATTAAAATTAACCATCACATCATTGAACCTTAACCAAAGCTTCACTCGATTCTAACCAACCTATATGATCTCTATAGAATTTAGCCCCTCTCAAGCTAATTAGGTGTCCTCTAAGTTGTGGCCCAATGGAATCAATAAGCATAGCTGAAATTCCAACAACAACCAAATTTAAAATGGTCATAGATTTCTCATATATTGGACCCAAGAAAATACAACCAATCATTTTGCAAAGAAAGGCAACACATAATACAAAACAAATAAGAGCTAAAACTCTCATATATTGGACCCAAGAAAATACAACCAATCATTTTGCAAAGAAAGGCAACACATAATACAAAACACATAAGAGCTAAAACTCACATCTATTGCCAATGTATTCCACTTGGAATAAAAATGATCCAAAAGCATAACTCACTAACCAATATTAATTATCTAACCCCAAACTAGCATATAACAAACTCCTACAAGTATTTTAACTTGAAACCAATACCTGATTGAAATTTTAAAAGTTGCACAACAATATAATGGTTTATTGCTTTTCTTTCAAGACCTTTATGGAATGCTTGGAATGCTTGCTTTTAGTGTTGACTCATTCCCCATAACTTCTAGAATATATAACAATACCAATAAAAGAATGTCGGTGCAATGCCTAGGTGCATTTTTATTATAGCTTATTTATAAATATAAGAGTTATAAAAAAGCGGTTATCATTTCCAGGAGATCTTCGACAAAGATAATAATCAAAATAACTGCTGTATTAGTATGCCAAATTTTAGTCCAAGGGACTTTGGATGAAATGTATTTCAATGGTGCCAAAACATACTTGGCAATAGATTTCAAGGCTCGACTGGAAATAACAATTCATTGATTGAATTAAAAAATTAAATAATAATAATAATAATTAATTAATTAATTATACACACACACACATACATACATATAGATATACATGCACATACATATACAATTTATGTATGACAACATTGTAATGCATTTTGTTTCATATAGATTATACTCTCAACTAGAGAGGACTATAGTACTAAATGTTAAATTTGATAATCCAAGCCTCAAAATTTCTTTCTAGCGATTATACTCCTCTAGAAAAATACATTTAAGAAACAAATCTTAACCTTCGTTACTAGAGGCTCTCCAATATTTAGCTCAGATTTTATTTTACCAAAAATAAGTTACAATACTAAAGTAATGAAGAAAACATTAATTCTGATATTTTGTTTCACATAACTTAGCTAAAACTTGCTTCAAAAGCTTATTCACATCCTTATCAAGCTGGCCATCAGTTGCATGCCCAGCATTATTTGAGATGAGGATTTATATTGATGGATGTTAAACATGACTGCAACTTGTTATAAGATGAGCCATATCTAAATTTAACATATGGCAGTAAGAATCAATCATTTTTAATAAGGGGAAACATCCTTATCAAGCTGGCCATCAGTTGCATGCCCAGCATTCTTCGAGATGAGGATTTATATTGATAGATGTTAAACATGGCTTCAACTTGTTATAAGATGAGCCATATCTAAATTTAACATATGGCAATAAGAATCAATCATTTTTAATAAGAGGATATATTATAACAATGAGCAACTTTTATACAACTTTTATACGAGTGCCAAAGATCACATTGCAGAATCAAAACATCTAATGCCAATTGAATACCGTTAGTTATCAATCCTAAAATATGAAGAGCAAAGGGGAGAACTATTATTGGACTTACATTAATATGAACACAATCCCCGAGTTCATAAACATCTCCATCCACATTTGCCATATGATAATGAGCAACAGACTGAATAAAAACTTTCTCATCTTCATCTCTGGTGCAAAGAATATATGTTATTCATTATTTTGTTAAATTAATAAGAAAACTGATGCATAATACAAAACAATAAGTAGAAACAGTTATGGATGAACTACACAATGTCTCATAATTCCATGCCTGTTCTCATGACTTGAAATTTTAGCCTTCCTCCGAGCTTGATCCCTCTCCTACATATACCATGATCAAAGGAAAATAATTATGAAAAAAGAAGTCCCAAAAATTGACCAAGTAAAAAGTAATTAGCCTCAAAACAGTATGAAGCAAGCAATTATGAATATGTTGAGCAGACCATGCACACAAGAAAACTCACAATTGATATTAACACGATTGCTATTAATTTTAGACTTTCTTTTATGATGTTTTGCCTAAAGATAACCTCCATAAACTCATAATCATTCAAATTGTTTCATTGTAAATTTGTAACAAAACATAAAATTTGGCAACTTAGCAAATAATAACATCACATCCATTATACATTGATGGCAATATACAATATCAAACTACAAATATCATGTCTATATGCATAAACTCTCTTATATCGCATTGACTTAGAACCCAATCTATCCAGCTGTTGTCTGACCTTAATTAATGTCAGATCTCAATTCTTCTTCACTCAAGCCTACTTTTGAAAAAAAATCCCTTGATTCAGTTTAACTTCATCTGCTATATAATGCTCTTCTCAGTTCTGACAGAATCAGATCCATCCCATAAATCAGATCTGCATTATGTGAAGATTGCTGAGATTTTCTTCACAGTTTCTTCATATGTTTGCAACTAAACAACAGTTATTTAGCATTTTCTTTTATCTTGTTGTTTTCATATCTACATATTTAAATCTTTGTTGCAGGCTTCGATAAAAGCTATAGTAATAATCACATCTGCTTTCCTGGCCCTGGGAACTTATGCAATGTCTATAACAGGCCAGGAGGTATACAGAACAAATGGCAGGGAGCTACCTACTATTTGACCTAATAGCAAAGGGGGTCAATTGCTAACATAATGGGAGTCACACAAGGATCATGGCCTAACCAAACCAATTTAGTGATCGAAAGCTTCGAACCAATGATTGCCAAAAAAGAATGAGAGGGAAAATTGAAAAGATAAATAGTTCATTTACTCTCATACCTAGTGCCTAAATTATCCTTCTTAGACTATGTGCAAGACTAAAAAAGAAACATTTCTCTAATTTTGTGTTCCCAAGGAACCAAATGCAAATTTAAGCGTTTGTACGCTTATACTTCATGTTTAAAAAGCTTAAACAAGCATAGAAAAATAGAAGAAAAATCCAATGTTGTACATGGCTACTTAGTTTAGTTCACTAACGCCCGAGACAAGGATGCATTTCCCATCCCAGATGTAAGTTTAATGATCCCTGTCCCACACCCTGGTATAGGACAACATCCCCTTTTCAACCAAGGGATGCATCCTACATCACCTAAAGCATATCAAGGTATGTCATTGTTAAAATTGGGATCTAGAGCCAAATTCCACCTTAGTACAGCTCATATGATGGAGATGATTATTGCATTGGATTCCTCTTTTCAAGAGGTCCAATTTTGATATAAAGATCATCTCATTCTAAGATGAAGTGGTGGAATTTTGAATTTATTTTCTCTCATGCACAAATTGTCAAGGTCGGCCTCAATGAGAAGCCCAATGGATGTGTCTCCTCACCCTCAACGAATTGTATAAATAGGAGTGACCTCTCTCCTCATTTGGAGATCACTCATCACATCATACATCTCTCTCTCCTCTCTTGATTGGTTTGTACAGCTTGGGCAGCCTCTCTCTGTCTTCTTCGCACATGTGGCAGGAGGCCGAAAATTTCAGGACAAGGACGGGCCGAAATTTCAGAGGATCAGACCTGCGTTGACCAAGTTTGACTTTGGTTTTCAGGGCAGAATTCTGATTTTTCTAGGCTGAGTTGCTGGGTACAGATACCAAGGTGTTTTGGGCATGTTGACCAAAGTTGAGCTCAGCATTAACTTTAGCTTTGGCTGCATAAATTATAGCAGTGTTTCTCTCTCCTTTGACTGGGTTTGACCAAACTGTTTTGGGCTGACTTTGACTCTATTTGAAGGCCGAATTGAACTGCTGTTGACCGAGCTGCTTGGAGGACATTTTGGTGCTGCTTTGACCAGTGTTGACTTTCTGGTTAGGGATGCAGTTGACTGTTGTTGACTGCTGATTTTGACAGGGCTGTTTTGACTATGCATTGGGCAAGTGAATTTGATCTATGTACTCTCTCTCTGCTGAACTATTGAATAATAATAAGAAGATTTGATCAAATGGTTTTCCCCACATTGGGGTTTTTCCCGGGCATCCACCGAATCTTGTGTCCTCTTGTGTTCGCTCGTCTTCTGCACATGTTTTTATGTTCTATCTGCATTTACTGTCAATGTGTTTAAGTTAATGTGATTACTATTGGAAATAATTGGAAATTGTCATTGGGCTGATAAGGAACATTGAAGTAAATTGTGCTAAAGCATAGAACATACCATTGTTATCTAAAATTAACATAGAATCAGAGCTCAGGTGAAGACAAATCCCAAGCAAAAGTGAGGAAAAGAAATCACTAAGGGAAGTTGTTGGACAAGAACTTGGAACTAGTCCCAATGAGGACTACATCTTACTTCAAATCTGAGGACAAGCTTAAGGAAAAATCTGACTATCATGCATGGAAGATGTCTCTAGATTTGACTTTGGAAAAAAATGATGCCATGGATTATCTCAAAGGAAGAGTAGTGGAGCCTCGTTCAAATGCATCTGCAGCTGCACAAACAAAGTACAAGAAAGGTGAGGTTAAAGCTAAGAAAATTATTGTTGATTCTATTCACAAGCCTTTGGTTGCCTATATTTCTGATTTGGAAACATTTAAGGAGATGTATGACACGCTGGTTGGGACGTTCAAAGTAAATAATGCAAATCAAATTCTCTTTGTCAAGACCAAGTTGAAAGACATCAAGATGGATAGAGGAGAATCCATTCAACCCTACTTCATGAGGATTACCGAGATCAAAAATGATCTCCTATCTATTGGAGAAGTCATTAGTGACAGGGAGCTCACTCTTATTGCACTTGGAAGCCTTACAAGAGAATGGGATGTGTTTAACGCTACCATCCTCAACAATGATAGGATTCCGGGATTTGATGAATTATTGGCTAGATGCACTCAAGAAGAAATAAGGATGATGGAAAGAGACAAGTCCTCAAATGGAAACAATCCTACCACCTTCTCCGCCGATGCTAAGAGGAAGAACAATGTTGGTCCAAGAAGACAAGGTCAAGGGTTCAAGTCGGGATTCAAAGAAGAAAGGAAAGAAAGATGCTTCAATTGCAACAGGTTTGGACATTTTGCTAGAGAGTGTCCTCACAAGAAGGATACTCCAAGAGATTATAACAAACATAACAACAACTACAAGGGCAATGGAAATCAAAGGAACAAAAGGTTCAACAACAAAGGAAAGAGGAATGAACCCACTACTCGAAATGTAAATGGTCATCCTCCCACAAAGTCAAGAAACTCCGGGTATGAAGAAGTTAATGTTGGTGAAAAGAATAAAGAATTTTATCTTATTTCTGCCCTCACCACCGCCTCTCCTTCAGATACATTGGATCATTGGTTGATTGATAGTAGTGCGTCAAGGCACTTCACCAAGTACAAAGAGGCTCTCTCAAACTTGATTGAAAAGAAGAAAAATATGGAGATTATACTTGGGGTTAATGCCACTTATCCTATGAAAGCAATTGGGATTGTTACTCTTCACTTAAATCAAGGTCAAACCCTTCATTTACAACAAGTGTTGTATGTACCTAATTTGAAAAAGAACCTAGTCTCTATTTCTGCGATGAAAGATAAAGGTTTCAAGGTGACATTCATTAATGGGAAGGTTCGTGTTTGGCAAAGGAACCCAAGAGATGCATTCACTCTTGGATTCAGGCTTGAAGGTCTTTATCAGGTTGGAGGAAGTCTGTTGGGAGCAATGACTTACGATACTTCTCTTCAATCCAAATTATGGCATCAAAGATTTGCTCACCTTCATTACAAAGCCTTATCTAATGTAAGAAAGATGGTCACAAGTATGCCCGAATTCAACTTAGATCATGAAGGTGTGTGTCAGGGTTGTGCAGCTAGAAAACATACAAGGGGACCATTCCCCTCAAGTCAAAGTCAAACTTCTAAGATTCTTCAATTGGTCTATTTTGATCTATCAGGTATGTTGCCCGTGACGTCTTTGGGTGGATATTTGTACTATGCAATTTTGTGTGGATGACTTCTCTCGCAAAACATGGATCTATTTCTTAAAGAAGGACGAGGTGTTCAAATGGTCTCGCTCTTCCAAAGCCGTGGTCAAGAATCAAATAGAGAAGAAGATCAAAATATTGAGGACCGATAATGGGACTGAATATGAGTCAAATGAATTAATCGACTATTGTAGAGAAGCTGGGATTAAGAGGGAGACCACTACTACATATACTCCTAAGCAAAATGGAGTTGCCGAAAGGAAGAATCGAACTATCATAGAAGCCACCCGTGCCATGCTTCATGACCAAGGTCTACAGAAGTTCTTATGGGGAGAAGTTGTCAACACCACTATGTATGTTCAAAACAGATGCCCACATCAAACATTGGACTTCAAGACACTCAAAGAAGTATTCACCAGTAAGAAACCTGATGTTTATCATTTTAGAATTTTCGGTTGTCCCGTATATTTTCATGTGCCGAAAGAGAAAAGAAACAAACTAGATGCATCTGGGAAGAAAGGAACGTTTGTGGGATACAGTGAAACTTCAAAGGAATATAGAATCTATGTGCTTGGTCAAAGGGAAGTAGAAATAAGTCACGATGTCACCTTCGATGAAGATTTTTCCCTTAGGAAAGTCCGACATCTTCCTATCCCTAGGAAGGACAATAATGATGATGATACAGGAAAGCAAGGTGAACCTCTGTCTGATGACCCGATGCCCGATGTGTAAGGTCCAATGAATCCCATTGATCCACCTCCTAGTGAGCCCTATCCTTCAAGAAAAAGATCTTGGTGGCTCAAAGATATTCTTGAAGACGCTAAGAAACATATTGCACCAAGGGGGACAATTTGTGAAAGCAAGAAGCCGAATAGGTACCAAGGGTACTTAGCTACAATGAGTACCATTGTAGAATCTGAGCCATATACATTTGAAAAAGTCATGAAACACCAAGTTTGGAAGGATGTGATGAACGAGGACTATGAGTCGATCATGAAGAATGATCTCTGGGATGTGGTTCCTAGAACAAAGGACAAGTCAGTGGTCACTTCAAAATGGATCTACAAGATCAAACATGGAGCTGATGGGAGTGTTGAAAAGTTCAAGGCCAGATTTGTTGCTCGAGGCTTCTCTCAAAAGGAGTAGACTATGATGAGATATTTGCACCGGTTGCCCGACATACCACCATCCGTTCCACCATAGCCATTGTTGCCTTGCAAGGATGGAGCCTTCACCAAATGGATGTCAAAACTGCCTTCTTGCATGGCTCGCTTAAGGAGGAAGTCTATGTAGAACAATCTGAGGGGTTTGGAGTTCAAGATCGAAAGACACATGTGTATAGGTTGAAGAAAGCCCTCTATAGGTTGAAGCAAGCCCCTAGGGCTTGGTATGAGCAGATTGATAGTTATCTTATCAAGCTGGGATTTACAAGAAGCAATGCTGACCCAAACCTATACTTCAAGGTTGAAAAGGACAAGCCTCTCATTTTGGTCATTTATGTGGATGATCTCTTTTTGAGAGGTGATGACCCTCTCCTTCATCAATGCAAGAGGGAGTTGGCTTCTGAGTTCGAGATGGAGGGCCTAGGACTGATGCACTATTTCCTAGGGCTAGAGGTCTGGCAAAAGCCAGGTGAGATTTTCCTTTCTCAAGGAAAATACATTACGAAGCTGCTTGAGATATGTGGGATGGTGGATTACAAGTCTATGTTTACTCTGATGGAACTCAACTTCAAGAAGCTATGTGGAAGTGTTGTTGGGCCTGGATTAGCGAACCCTTCCAAGTATCATCAACTTGTGGGGGCCTTGATGTTCTTTGGTAAACTCCCGTCTTGACATATGCTTCGTTGTGAACACATTGAGTCAATTTATGGTCGAGCCTCATCACATTTATTGGATTGTTTCTAAGAATCTCATGAGATATCTCCAGGGCACAATCCACTATGGACTGAGATACACTGTCGGGAGCTTGAGGCTTCATGGATATTCAAAAGTTGTCTGGGCTAGCGGTGTGGTGAATCGCAAGAGCACGTCTGTGTGTTGCTTCTGTTTGGGGTCTGCTTCAATATCATGGATGAACAAGAAGCAAAAATCGATTGCTTTAAGCATTACCGAAGCCGAATACATTTCTGCGAGTATGGCTTGTTATGAAGTTGTTTGGTTGAGGATGCTCTTCTATGAGCTATTTGAGCACATGCTAGATACCACCGTGATCTTATGCGACGGCCAGAGTGGGATTTGCCTATTAGAGAATCCCGTGTTCCACGACCACTCCAAGCACATTGATATCAGGTACCACTTTATCTGGGGTATGGTACAACAAGGAGCAATAAGGCTCCAACACATCAGGACGGATAATCAAGTCGCAGACATTCTCACGAAGCCTTTGGGGAAGGTCAAATTCTTAACCTTCTGGGTTAGACTTGCAGTCGTGGAATGACCCTCCTATGAGGATCTCGTATGAGTTGGACACTGAGCTCTGGGAGCTCCTAGGGGCTTGGGGTACTTCTTAGAGCTATGAGCGACCATAGGGTGAGTGGTTCACCTTCCCCTAGTGGTGTGCTAGATACAAGGTGAGTGGTTCACCCTCCCCTGTGATACCCCATGATGGTTGACATGTGTGTAGGGTGAGTGGTTCACCTTCCCCTACGATTGTGGGCACATGTATGTAGGGTGAATGGTTCACTTTCCCCTACGATTGACATATGCATAGGATGAGTGGTTCACCCTCTCCTATGGCATATGAGCAAGATGAGTGGTTCACCTTCTCCTGACGATGTCCCAGCACACATCTTACCCATGGTGTCCGGGACTCATGGGCAGTACCTCTCATCTGGCCAATGAGTTGGGAAAAAATGGTTAGGGACCATAGCACTACCAATGGATGCATCGTGTACAGTCGTACTCCCTATGACTAGGATGCATTATGTTCAACAACTTGATATGGGATCAAGGACTTACTTTTGTCAGTGGAGAGTGGTATGATCTTGTGAATCGCTCTCAATCACTTCTTCATTATCACTTCATGGTTCAACAGATCAGAGCAGTGCAAAGCATAGGAGTGATGTCAAAGATGGTACGTGATGATAGGATGGCATGACGATGACAGATGGATTGGCAAGTGGAATTCTCCCTAGTTGAGAGGGAGTGTTAAAATTGGCAACTAGGGCCAAACTTCCACCTTAGGATAGCTCGTATGATGGAGATGATTATTTCATTGGATTCCTCTTTTCGAGAGGTCCACTTTTGATATAAAGATCATCTCATTCTGACAAGCAGAAGTGGAATTTTGAATTTATTCTCTCTCATGCACAAATTGTCAAGGTTGGCCTCAGCCAAATGTAGGCTCAAGAAGCCTAATAAATGTGTCTCCTCACCCTCAACGAATTGTATAAATAGGGGTGACCTCTCTCCTCATTTCGATATCACTCATCAAATCATACATCTCTCTCTCCTCCCTTGATTGGTTTGTACAACTTGGGCAACCTTTCTCTCTCTTCTTCGCACGTGCGGCAAGAGGCCGAAAATTTCAAGACAAGGACAGGCCGAAATTTCAGAGAATCAGACCTTTGTTGACCAAGTTTGAATTCTTTTTTCAGGGCAGAATTCCGATTTTTCTAGGCCGCGTTGCTAGGCACAAATATTGAGGTGTTTTGGGCAAGTTGACCAGCGTTGACTTCAAATTTGACCGCAAAATTATAGTAGTGTTTCTCTCTCCTTTTATTGGGTTTGACCGAACTATTTTGGGATGATTTTGACTCTATTTGAAGGCCGATTTGGACTACTGTTGACCGAGCTGCTTGGAGGACGTTTTGGTGTTGATTTGAACAACATTGACTTTCTGGTTAGGGTTTCAGTTGACTGTTGTTGACTGTTGATTTTGACAGGGTTGCTTTGACTGTGTATTGGGCAAGTGAATTTGATCTATGTACTCTCTCTCTGTGTTGAACTATTGAATAATAATAAGAAGATTTGATCAAAGGGTTTTCCTCACATTGGGATTTTTCCTTGGCATCCACCAAATCTTGTGTCCTCTTGTCTTGGCTTGTCTTCTGCACATGTTTTTATGTTCTATCTGTATTTACTGTCAATGTGTTTAGTTAATGTGATTGCTACTAGAAATAATTGGAAATTGTCATTGGGCTAATAAGGAACATTGAAGTAAATTGTGCTAAAGCATAGAACATTCAACATACCATTGTTATCTAAAATTAACAGTCCTCCATCCCTTGACGAGGAATGAAAAATATACCAAAATTAGGAACAAATAATCAATAACAATCGATTGTGGTGGTTGTAAACTTGGATCCCTCAAGCCTACTATGCAAATAATTTCATACTATTTCTCTAGTTTGTCACTATTACCGCGAAATCTAGCAACCCGATGCAAATCCTCACTAAGCAACCTAGCTCTTATGGCGACAAAGGGATCAGCCATCATTGTCACCTCAATGGCCTCTCTCCTATTCTTTTGTGGTTAAATGTTATCCACACAAGGGAGGCTTCCCTAGCAAGACTTAGAGGTTAGATGACTTAGGGCGTCCAAGCTAAATGGCTCTCTAAAAATCTTGCAGATAAAATCACTTATAAATTTCTTCAATAAAGGAAGGCTCAAGGGTGATAGGAATTTAATGGTGTAATGTCCCCATTTTCAGCTTCCTCTATAGTACAACTAGGATGGATTTTCATTGTACATGATGGCCAAGTCAAGAGCAAGATTACTTCATCAGGAGTCCCAGAGGGGTTTGGAGGAGGTTTTATGGGATCCGAAAGCATTCACTTGGCATATTCATCATGATGAGCAATTTCGCACAACTTGTTTTTGGTTTCGTTGCTTTATGATAATTCCCATACAACAAGGTTATTATTAAGCATAACTTAATTAATTATGCTTAAGGTGGCATTCTGAGAGGAATATTTGACAGAACACCTTAGTGTAAGAGCTTGTTGGAACCAAAACGAGAAGATGTACAGAATGAGATGCTGAAAAGTGACATCCAGTGCCTAGAGAAAGTATGGTGGGCAATTTACCATTTTCCCATACTAAAAGCGACTTTAATTAGTCACTTCATTCAAAAGGGAAAAGATTAATTAAGAGGAAAGGGCCAAATGTGACTTAAATAAATTAAATGTCACTTCGAACAAAGTCAAGGAGGAGCTTCTAGAATAATAATAAAATAAACTACTTCTAGAAGACTGGAGATCTATCTATTAGGCCTTTAAAGGAAGGAGGAGATCATTTGAGCACACCTTGGCCTTGAGTATTTGTTTGTGGTATAGATCGGAGAATTTAGTTCCTTGTTATAGTAGCCCCAAGATGAAACCCTTCAGGTGATTTAGTGAGTGGGCGAGAACGAATTTCTCCCCTTGGTGAATTCAGCCAGAATTCGCAGGTGCTTTCATCAAATCAGTTGTTAAAGCAACTAATGCAACATTATTGTAGATCTCTTTGGGACCATTAACTCAACGATATTATTGTTTCTTGTATTAGCATATTTCCGTATAAATAAAATAAGGCTGAGATTCTCTGCATATTATCCTATTTATTCTTTAGTTTAAGAATTATATTTCCCCAGTTTTGTCATTAATTTTATGGTTTAATCTGCATAATATGTTTGATAAGTTGATAGTGCAAATTTTTGAAGCAAATTTATAATTTGGTATATTACAGTGGCATCAAAGTTGTGCATCCTACCAACCTAAGGGTTTATTGTAGATCAACTTCAAAGAAGATCAAGGGATTATGCGAAACTAGTATTCAATGATCCTCCATAATCACCCTAGCTAGAATCTCGGCAATTTCAGTGGTTCTCTATAGCCACCCTATTTGGCTTATTATTGTAAAATTTTCCCAAAGTTTATTAGTTTGCAGGTGAATTTCCAATGCCAAAGTGACACATTTTGTCAGAGTGAAATTGCTATTTCGTGAGGCTAAGTCCATATTTCTTTAAGGTTGAATTGGTGAGATCGAATTGCTCAATTTAGAAGGACCCTGAATCCCACTATCCAAGGGTCGTGATCATCAAATTAATTGTCAAAGGTGAAGTTATTATTCACATTGGTATCATTTTAGGTAGACCAAGATCTTTGCTAGTCCGAATTTTGTTTGAATTAGCAAAGAGAAAATTATTGAAGGTTGAGCTCTGAGAATTCATTGGACTGAATACCATTCGTCAAATAGGTCGAGTAAATGATTTATCATAGGCCGAGAGCTCACTTCTCCTGAAGGACAAGAATAATAGTTCCCATTTTTTCCTTCACAAACCAAATCCTAGAGTGACATAGTACAAGATTATTTAGCCAAAACAATATTCACGTGGCTTTATTTCCACGATGACCATATTCAATATTGCATAGTTTGTGAAAAGTTCAGAATGCTTATGGAGAGGGTGTAATCACAATTGTTGCATCCAAGTTATGTTGGAGTGCAACTGTAGTCAGCAGAGTTGGTTGAGATATAATTTTTTCTGGAGTAAAGGCAGTGGAATTTTGTATACCCTACATACAAACAAAAGTGGTGGCACTCTACATCTAAGAACATGGTGAATTAATATGAGAATGAGATCAAGTCATCAGTTTTTCACTGAAAAACACGTAGGAGAATGTCGACATGGAACGTGAGGCTGATTTGAGTGGTTGTTGGTGTTCGAGTAGGCCTAGGCGAGACCAACTTGGCCATGCGTGATGGTTGGTGCACAAGGAAAATCGCCTAGGGAGAAGACTCACAACAGAAACAAAGAATCAAGGGCCACCATCCATATCATAAGATTCCATCGCTTAAGAGCACTAGACTGGCGAGGGGCCATACATCTACACATATCTACCATACAAAAGGAAAGGTCAATATCACGTCAGCAAGGTCAATCCCTTTTGTTGGCATGAATGCATGAAGTGCGAAAACTCCTTGAAATGCAGCAACTGGAAGATAATTCTTCTAACTGATAAATTATTTATGCAATTTACTTTGTTTACAGTAAAATAACAAATTATTCACACTAAAATTTCTTCACCATAGAAGAATATTGCAAAAGCAAAAATAGGAACTGAGAAATGCTAGCGCACACACATAAAAAATGACATAATTATATTTGGACAATTGTCCCCGAAAAAATGCAACGTGGAAAAACCAGTGCAGCAGCTGAGGATTTTCATTATTATGCCTCGGTGAGAAATTTTGAGTACAACCAGATGCCCAAAATTGGCAATCCTCTACAAGATAGACAGGCCACAAAAATTAGTGAGACAATTTTGTCTCGCCCAACACTAATCCAACTCCACAACTAGCACAAATAGGCCACACGAAAGTCCCTGCGTTAGCCTTTACATCACCCGTGCGCAAGCCCTCAAATGCTCTGCCTGGAAGCAATAACTGATCAAGCCATCTGCCTAATTCTGTTGTGAGAATGACTCATTTGCCCCTCCGGAAATTCTCCCATCCTCCAACAACTGAATCAACCCTCTATCTGGCCAAACTGAACTCTGCCTTTGAAGCCTCTATGCAAGCCCTGTGCAGCTCCACTTAGGAAATTCGGCCCTCCTGTAGCTAACTCTCCAGAACTAGAAAACTTCCTCCAGACTCACTATCTCTACCCCTCTTTGTCTCTGCATCCCCTCTCTGGCTCAAACTCTTCCGGTCGAATGTTGCTCTATGGAAAATCGAACTGCTAAAGAAAACTCGTTCACCCAGTGCATTCTCCATCTACCCCATCGACCTCTTCTTATAATCTCCAGTTGAGTCTTCAACGTCCAAGATTAAAACTTAATCGATGGCTGAAATCATCTCCAAGTCGATCTATGTGACTTTCTAGAGAATTCTCATCTTTCAATTAATTACTATTAATTAACTAGTTTTCCTAAGTTAGATTTGGGAAAAATTTAAATGATGGTCAATTAATTTAATTGAGCTATCTCTAGGTGGAATTTTCATAAACGATTTATGGGTTTTGGAGAACTCATGCGTTTTAGCCTCTACACAAAGTTTCGAGACTAGAACACCATCTGATGCTACAAAAACTAACATGAAGACCTATGCATGGCCAAGGCAAGGAGTCTCACATGAGAATTTGGATCCTCACGTAATTAGCGGAAGGAAGGGATCTCTCACAAGGATTGTGAAAATTTCTAAATAGAAATCCTACTGCAATGATTATTATTATTTCTTCTACTTATTATCCCATAAATAAGTTATTCACAGTGTTCTTATAGCAAATATCGAAATATATTCTATTATAGCCTTCACAATTAAAAGATTGCAGAAAGCAAATGTAAGGAAAAACACTAGCACAAATACAATCACAATTACACAGTTATTTTTGGACAATCATCCCCAGAAAAACCCAATGTGGGAACACTGATGCAGCAAATGAGGGTTTATTATTCTTCAGCAAATTCTCATGTACAAATTACAATTGTCAAAACAAGATTAGATTCTAACGGCCCAGATTAGATTCTAACCAATGGCTAGGATCATATTGACTTGATCTCCGACTTTTTCTAGAAGTTTCACCCACAGTTTAGATTAATACCCATTAATTATTTTAATTTCTTAAGTTTAGACTTAAGGTGCCATTAAAAATAATTAATTATTTTAATAAAATTGTCTCTGAGTAGAAATTCCCAAAACGATTTCTGGGTATTGGAGAATGCATGTGTCTAAGCCTCGCTACAAATTTTGAGACTTAGAGCAATCCGATGCTACCAAAAATCAACACTCCCTCTTAGCGAGGAATGTGCTCTAGCAATGCAACTTGTTGAAGCATCACTCTGTCTTGTAACATCTCCCTTTGCGTTGTTGATGTCTACCAACCTCTGCGCAAATGTTGCATTTGTACTATTGTTGACCCTGCCACTGTCAACACTGCATCTGTGCTGCAACTCCCTCTTAATTTCTGTATCTGCGCTGCTGATGGCACTGCCACTGCCAACTGTCCCTGCACTGCAAACCTCTGTTGCTACTAAAACGAATTTTTTACCATACCCATCTACTCTCTGAACTAGGTGAACTTAGCTCTTCCGAGAGCATTTGTGAGTATATCAGCTACCTGCTCTCCTATGGGGACATACTGTAGTTGTACTGCCCCACGTCGAACATAGACTCTGATAAAGTGACATAGGATATCTATGTGTTTCGACCAATCATGAAATACTGGATTCTCAAAGAGTTTGATATAACTCTGGTTATCACAATAAACCCTGGTTGCCTCCATCCTTTTTCCGATCAAGCTCACAAGCAATTTTCTGAGCCATATAGCTTCGCACATAGTTGTGTTGGCTGAATTATATTCTGCTTCTTCTGAGCTCAAAGATATTGATTTATGCTTCCTGCTACACCAAGATATCATCCCTGATCCAACACTGAAGTAGTACCCCGAGGTACTTTTTCGATCTACTGAACTACCTACCCAATCTGCGTTTGTGACCCCATTAATTTGACGTCTCCCCTCAGGAGTACTTCAACCCATTTCCTACTGTTCCGTGCACATACCTAAGAATGCACCTAGCTGCTGCCTAATGCGCCCTTTTTAGTTCTACCATGAACTCACTAAAAGTGTTGACAGCAAAGAAAATGTCCGGCCTAGTGTTGACCAGATACATGAGCAACCTAATGAGCTGCCTGTACAAGGTGGGGTCTACTTCATTATCTCCTCATGCATCTATTTTCTTCTAGTTAGTGATCATGGGAGTAGCCATGGGTTGACAATCTTGCATTCTGAATCTCTTCAGAATTTTTGTAGCATATCTTCCTTGTCCAAGGAAGATCTCCCCATTCGTCTACCAAACTTCCAATCCTAGAAAATAATGCATCAACCCCATGTCCTTCATGTCGAATTCAGCTTCAAGATTCTTCTTGCAATCTTGTATGAGCCTGGATGACCCAGTTAGGAATAGGTCATCTACATATAATACCAGAATAAGTGGCTCATTCTCTCCCATCATATAGTAGAGATTGGGATCAGCATCACTATTGACAAATCCCAACTCTTGCAAGTAACTATCAATCCGACCATACCATGCTCTGGGTGCCTGCTTGAGCCCATACAGGGCTTTCTTTAATCTGCAAACATGAGTTCTCTTCTCATGAGTTTCGAAGCCTTCAGGTTGTTCTATATACACCTCCTCTTCTATCACCTCGTTCAAGAATGTTGTCTTGACATCCATCTAGTGAATCTCCAATCCCATTTGAGCTGCTAGGGATATAACGGATCTGATAGAGGTGTATCGAGCAACTGGAGCGAAGTTCTCTTCATAGTCTATTCTTTCTTTCTGAGCACACCCCTTTTCCACGAACCTTGCCTTGTACTTCTCTATACTTCCATCTACAGCATCTTGATCTTATAGATCCATCGTAATCCTACAACTGATCTATCTTTTGGTCTAGGTACTACTTCCCAGACATCATTCGTCATGACAAAGTTGTATTCTTCTACCATGGCATCCAGCCATACTTGGTGTTGAACAAATTCCTAAAAGCTAGAGGGTTCTTCAACCTAAGCTACCAATCCCTGGTATCTGTCAAGTTGTCTACGTTGTCTTTTCTCTGTTCTAGGAGCTCCAACAAACTCCTTTGCATCCCTCTGTGTCTGCCATACTTCTCTGCTGGTTCTACCACTGGTAGTGGGAGGCTCAACCAACTCCTCCTAATCCTGTCATTCCATCTGCTGAGAACTATCTTCATTTCCTCTTTCTGAGGAGATACTGGTACCGGTCATTGTACTCGATCCAGGTGTATGTCCTCCTACCTGTCCTCCTTGTTGCCCCTGCTGCTCTTGGACTAATGGAACATCACCTGACTGATCTTCTGCAGGCATCTCACGAGATTTCCCGAAAGCTCTGTCCTCCATGAACTTTGCGTCCCATCTCACTAAAATCTTCCTGCTACTAAGAATGTAGATTTTGTATGCCTTTGAGGTCTCATTGTATTCTATGAGATACCCTTTTTCTGCAATCTAATCCAGTTTACTGCGCTTCTCGACTAGAATGTGACAATAAACCACGCTTTCGAATATCCTAAGATGACTGACTTCCGACTTCTTCCCTGTGAAGACCCCTTCGGGAGTTTTCTTCCCCAATGGTCTATGAGGAGTTCTATTCTGGATATACATTGCAGTGTTGCAAGCTTCTGCCCATAGATACCTAGATAGATCCTGATCATACAACATAGCTTTGGTTGTCCCAACAATAGTTTTCCGTTCTACTACTCCATTCCAATGTTTTAAAACTCCAACTCAGTATCAACTCAGCCGACTCGATTTCAATGACTCGGTTGTTGTAAAAACTACATTAAATATTTAATTTTTTTATAAAAAACATAATTTTAAAGATTTTCATTCATGTTTCCAAACACACAACATTAGAATATAGATAGAAGACAACATATGATCAAAGCAGGCTCATGTATATATCCATTATATCAAAATGGCACCCAGCTCACTGTCCAATACATACATGATGATATAGAGAATCGAGATCAAAACAAAAACACATAACAAATGATGCAAGATATTCTGATTATTAGAACACAAAAAATTCAATCCAAAAATTTGCACAGTGAGGATGAAATTGCTTTTTTCTTTATTAAGCAGTGTCAGTCTGTTCATCCACTTCAAGTGGCTTTATTAACTTACCCTTAATCTCCATGTTCTATTTTGGATGTCTAGTTAATCCTTGAATTCTGTTTTGGAGGAAAAGGAGGATGCATAGAGAAAAACATTTCTGTGCATGGGACATAAACTGTGCCTATTGCATGATGCATCAAAGGAGTGGATGCCACATTATTCTAATAAAACTTAGGCATTGCTGATGATATTTCATGGATCACAACAACTATTGTAGAAGGTGTGGTGACAAGAAGGAGAAAATGAACAAAATATTGGATTTATAATTATATTAATTTGCACTTCATCGAACGGAGAGATTCTTCTATTACTGTAATTATGTTTATCTCTAAATTTCCTTTAGGCTTAAAATTGACACCTTTGTGTCAATACTTTTCAAAAGAAGAAATGTGAAAGGTCGTGGCTTTGTGAGGTCAATGGGATTTGGTGATGTGCTATATGCAGCTAGTCAACTGACACTTCTGCAGCAAATATTGCAACTAACACTTCTGCCAGCAAATATTGATGTCCGAGTTGTGTTTTAGAAACTATTCATTTTGCAAGGTGAAACTCAGTTTTCTATGGGATTCAATTTCCGATTCTGTAGGCTCCTAGTGTATCATTTGTGATTCAAATAGCCAATAATCAGAAAGTTCGTTTGCATGTTAAAATGTCATAGTGAATTCAGTTTTCGAAAGAACACTGAATCTTTTGATTGATGATACTTAAGTTATTCCAAGCAATTAATTCGGATTCCGTAGCCTGGGCCTCTTTTTCTAATCCGGTCGAGTTAATGCTAGCTCGGGATCCAAGTTTTTCTGGAGTGATCATCGATAAAGATGACGAAGTATTCGCCACCACTAAGAGCTCTTGTGGACATAGGACCACAGATATCTGAGTATATCAATCCTAATACACATTCTTCTCTATTGTTACTTCTGGAAAAAGATGCTTTAGCGTACTTCCCTAGTACACATCCTCTGCATAAGTCATCATGTTCATTACTAAGGACTGGTACTCCTGTAACAATCTCTCTGAGCATCCTCAATGCTTCATGGTGTAAATGCCCCATTCGCCTATCCCATAATTCATTTCTCTCCCTCTCACCATTATAATTGTTGTGTATCAGTGCCATTGGTAACTCAAGCTGCAATCTATAAAACTTGTTACTTTGAATCCCAATTTGCCTTTTCTTCTTCTAGCTTGGATGCTTCACGTATACTTTCTTTCCCATGAAGTATACATCGTATCCATTGTCCTATAACTGGGACACTGAAATCAAGTTCATGCCTAGTCCTGGCACACGTAGAACATTGGTGGCTTGGATGCTTGTCCCCGCTTCCATCTGAAATGCTATGGTGTCTCCCCCTACTAGACTACATTTCATTATGTTTCCCAAAATGATCTGCAAGTCCATTTGTTCTTCTTGATAGCTTGAGAAATGTTCTCGTACTCCAATCATATGAGTTGAAGCCTCGCTACTAATGTACCAAACATTTGCTGATGTTGAATTTGCTAGGCATGCGAATTCTTCATCTAATCTGGTAGATAACTCTAAGACACATTGAGTATCCATATTTTGCCAATTTCCGACGCTAACATGTCCCAGCAACTACTGCAAGCAAAACTGCGTCCCACCTGAGACAACCCCTCGTTGAATCTTTTGCTGCATTGTTCCTTCTACCACTGAATAACTTCAATCGGAAAGACTTGCCTCTCTATTGACTCACTCAGAGAGAGTTTTCCCACGAAATCTAATTCTCTTGGCTTTGAACTGTGCAAGCCCCTTGGAGATTCGAATTACTGCCCCTGCAAGAATTTCAAATTCCTTTCTTCCTTCAACGCTGCGTCTTCTGGCTTCTTCCTTCTGCTTTCCCTTAGCTCTAATACCATGTGAAAATTTCTAAATAGAGATCTTACTGCATGGATTATTATTTCTTCAGCTTATTATCTCAAAATTTGGTTATTCACAGTGTTCTTACAACAAATATCGAAATATATTCTACTACAACCTTCCAAATTAAAATATCACAGAGTAAATGTAAGGAAAAATACTGGCACAAATACAATCCCAATGACACAGTTATTTTTGGACAATTGTCCCCGGAAAAACCTAATGTGGGAAAATCGATGTAGCAAATGAGGGTTTATTATTCTTCAGCAAATTCTCATGTACAAATTACAACAAGCAAAACAAGAGTGATAAATTTTACAGACACTTTCCGACAAATTTCTGATCCAGGTGAAGTACTCTTCTTCCCCAGAATCCTTCTGCATCCCTCTACGTCAAACTTCTCACACTGCCCCAGCGTCTAGCTACCCACGCAAGCTCTGCGTCAATCTGCCTCTGCACTGCTTATTTCTGCATCACCTTGTTCTGCGTCTTGTTGCCTTGCACTCTCAAGATATGTTTATGCCCTCTCTTCCTTTCTCACCTGCAACTCTCCCTCTGATTTGATTCTCTTGCCGAACTTCGACTAGTGAGAAAATCGATCGTACTCGGGTAACTAAGTATCTGCCTCTGATGTGTTCTTCAAGTGCCCATCAAGCCTCCTCAAATAATCCTCTTGTTGATCAATCAACGGCCTAGATTAGATTCTAATCAATGGCCAGGATCATATTGACTTGATCTCTGCCTTCTTCTAGAAGTTTCACCCGCAGTTTAGATTAATAACCATTAATTATTTTAATTTCCTAAGTTTAGACTTAGGTCCCATTAAAAATAATTAATTATTTTAATAAAATTGTTGTCGAGTGGAATTTCCCAAAACGATTTCTGGGTATTGGAGAATGCATCTGTCTAAGCCTCCCTGCAAATTTTGAGACTTAGAGCACATCCAACGCAACCAGAAATCAACAGGGATCACTCTGGTTCAAGTAAGTGGGATCGAACATCTCTCCTAGATATTCTAAGGCCACAAGGCCTCCCATATTTCACTAAAAGTCGCTTGAGGAAATCGGATGATGCTAGCAAAGATATTTCATGAAGGAACATGAATTGAGATTGTTGAATGTATATATGTGAAGGACATATCCACTAAGTGCACAGAGGTGGCAGAGATGGAGTGCGACAAGTTGATGTCATTTGAAATTTTTGGTGTGTGACAATCTATGTTAACAGCCTGGAGTAGATTGAAGACACTAGGAGGTAATTCGAGCCAGAAAGGTGGTCGCATTACTG
The DNA here is from genome assembly GCA_000404065.3 of Pinus taeda. NCBI lineage: Eukaryota > Viridiplantae > Streptophyta > Pinopsida > Pinales > Pinaceae > Pinus > Pinus taeda. The sequence goes on from APFE030340911.1 coordinate 70,760, forward strand.
TAAAAATTTCTAAACTGAAATTCTAATACTGCAACAACTGATTTATTTCACCTACTTATTATTCACAATAAGTTATTTACGAAATCCCTTCAACAAATATTAAAATAAATTCTACTGCAGTTATCACACAATTACCCAGAGAAAAATACATGCACAAAAACCAATCACATCAACACAGTTATTTTTGGACAATTGTCCCCGGAAAAACCCAATGTGGGAAAACCGATGCAGCAGATGAGGGATTTATTAATCTTCAGCAACAATTGCTTTCACAAGGAATGATTTTTCAGAGAAACTGAAATAAAACACCTGAGACTTTCCCTTTGAGACCTTCTGACACTTTGGAGACCCTG
>APFE030340911.1:72062-104322 GCA_000404065.3 Pinus taeda
ATTGTACCCAGTTTGGGAGGTATTAAAATAATTAATATTTTTAATGGAGTTCCTAAGTCTAAACTTAGGAAAAATAAAATATTAATGGATATTAATATAAAACTGGATTAGAAGGTTTCAAAAGTCATGGATCAAGCCAAATCTAATCTTAGCTGTTGATTAGAGATTTAATCTCGGTCGTTGAAGGACCAACGAGAAAAGTATAAGAAAAGGCCTGAGGGTCAATTGGAGAATACACCAGAGTGATCAATCATTCATTTTGCTAGAGCGAGGTTGCTAAGCAAAAGTGAATCAGTGATCCGCAGCGAGGGGCAGTGAGTACTAGGCAGAGATGTAGAGATAGTGCCAAGAGACCAGCGCGGAAGAAGAGAGAAAGAGGCAGCAACCAGTTTAGGTCACGCAGAGCTCAACAGAGACAACGCAGAGGCCAGAGGGACTATGTCATCCACGCAGAAGGCTGCAGGAGTGACGCAGAGGGTCTCAGAGGCTGCGCAGTGCCTCAAAGGGCTGACGCAGAGAGGTTTGAGGCTGACGCAAAGGCCAAAAGGGCCAACGCTGAGCTTTAGAGTCGTTGGAGAGGGTTTCGTGGGACAAGTTTTCTAAATACCTATTTCCGAATAGAGAGGTATTGTTGCCATGTATTTTTTCTCTATCGGGTGAGCCGATTAGGCACCAAGTTGTACTCAAGGAAATACTGCATAATAATATACCCTAAGAATAGTTGCACCAGTTTTCCCGCATTGGGTTTTTCCGGGGACATTTGTCCAAAAATAACGATGTCACTTGTGTGATTGTTTTCTTTCAGCTGTTGATCTGTAGCTGTTTGATTGTATTGTGTTTATTTCGGTATTTAAATGTTTTAAATAACTTGTTCAGAATTTACAAGTAGAAGAAATAAACCAATAGAATACAGATTAATTTTCTAACGGATAGACTTAGAAAATTAAACATGGTATCACAACGTGATTGCAAATCACAAGGAAGCTGAACGCATCAGCTGAGAAAAGCATTTGCAGCAGATTCAGCGGTCCCGAGTGACAAAGTTGATCCTTGCAGAAAGCGACAGAGGAAGGGTTGACGCAGAGGGACTAAGTCATGAGTCTGAGCCTGAGAGAGGCCAACACAAAGGCTGAGGAGGGCAGAAACAGGCTCACGCAAAGGCTAGGAGGGCTGACACAGTTGGCTGAGGGCATTGTTTTGCCGATGTTGGGATTGCGCAGAGCCAAGAGGCTCAATCCTTCAGTTGCTGGGGCGAAGGAAGCTGTGGGCAATTTGCGGGAGCAAAGCTGGTGGGGTACTGTGGTCAAAACAGTACCTAACAGGCAAAACCAAGGTAGAAGGAGTTGTTGCCGCGGCAAAATTCTAGCCAAGAAATCCGGATCAGTGTTGCAGTTGCACAGACGATCGGAGAGGGGCAACTTGACGGTTGGTAGAAGGATTTCCAGGAGAGAAATCGAGACTCAGAGGGAGTTTAGAAGAGAACTTCCAGACGAGAAGTAGAGAGACTCGGAGGATTCGAACCGAAAACTTCCAGACGGGAAGTAGAGAGACTCAGCAGGAGTCGAAACGAGAACTTCCAGGCGGGAAGTAGAGAGACTCGAAGGAGTCGATAGAGAAGAGCAGAGAGATGGTCGTGAATGGGCTAAGGAATCAAGATAGGTTGGACGAAGCATCCAACTTTGTGGTCTGGAAGGCCAAGATCCTGTCCATTCTAGACAGACATCGCATCAAGGGCTTCGCCTTGACAATAATGGCTATCCCAGTTGACCTGGTAGCTAATGAGAGGGACGAGGAGGCAATGGCCAAAGCAAAATGCATCATCCTTGATGGGGTCAAGGATCATGTGGTCCAACATATTGCCGAGAAGGAGACGGAAAAGGAAATGTGGGATACCTTGAAGACGTTGTACTAGCATACTTTCATGCAGAGGAAGATGCTACTTGAGAATCAGCTACAATCATACCTGATGCAGAAGGGAGAGCAGATAGATCTCTTCCTCGATTAGTTAAAGGAGATCTGTGACCAACTGACTTCCATAGGGGCCACGCTAGATCAGGAGTTGATGGTGAGGACCGCACTTAACACAGTCTCCGAGGAGTGGGAGACATTTGTCCAGAGCATACTGGGCAGGGCGAGTCTTCCAGATTGGGAAGAACTGTGGGCAGCTCTTCGCCAAGAAGAGATCAAACAGCTGACCAAGACCGGAAGTAGCAACAAAGGAGTCTAGATCAAGAAGGAAGAGGAAGAGGATGCGACTCTGGCATCTGCAAGAAAGCAGGAGAAGAGGAAGAAGAAGGACCTCTCCAAGGTCAAGTGCTTCCATTATGGGGAACTGGGTCACTATGCGAACCAATGTCCGAGGAGGAAGAGTAAGGGAGAGGCTTCTGACTCTAAGGCAGCGCCAACAAAGGCGGAAAAAGAAGTCGAGGAGGATGACGATTGTGCCATGAGTGCTCATGTGCCACTAGAGAAGAAGTGGGGAGACATCGAACTGTAGTCAGGAGAACTACAGGCGATGAGGGGCAGGATCCTTGAGGTACCCAACCTCTTGGATTATATCTTGCTACGGGAGCCCCGAAGAGAGAGTAACAGGATTGGCGAATGTCAGAAGAGACAGATGCAGATGAAGCGGCAGAGAATGCTACAGTGCAGGACTCCCCAGGTAGCGCGAGGCTAGCAAGCTGCAATAGTGCGAGAGGCACGGGAGTGTTGCACTAGTGCAGGATGGCACAAAGAGGTTTGCAATGGTGTGAGATGCAGGGAGTTGTTGCAGCAGCGCAGAGGTCAGTAGAGAGAGCACTTGTTAGCGGCAGAGAGAGCTTCAACATCGGGAGTGTTTCTAGCCTGACAAGGATGTCAGAAGTTGGGCGGATCAGTTACTTACTTCTCAGTAACTAAGTTGCAGTGCAGATGCAGTGTTGGGAGAAAGGACCAACAACAGCACAAGAGTAGAGGGAGCTGTCATACGGATGCAACAGTGGCAGTGGCAGGGCCATGGGCAGCAGTACAGGATGCACCAGTGCAGAGGATGTTGGGCAGGGAGGCCTAGCATCAGCACAAGTACTGGTGCCGGATAATCAGAGTGATGCTCAGTGAGGAGTATTACTAGAGCATAGTCCTCACTAAGAGGGAGTGTTGATTAGTGTAGCATCAGACGTGTTCTAGCCATGAAAATTGGTGGAGAGGCTAAAGCACATGAGATATCCAAGACCCAGAAATGGTTTGGACAGATTGTACCCGGTTTGGAAGATATTAAAATAATTAATATTTTTAATGGAGTTCCTAAGTCTAAACATAGAAAAAATAAAATATTAATGGGTATTAATATAAAACTGGATTAGTCCAAAAGTCATGGATGAAGCCAAATCTAATCTTAGTAGTTGATGAGAGATTTAATCTTGGTTATTGAAGGACCAATGAGAAAAGTATAAGAAGAGGCTTGAGGGTCAGTTGGAGAATACACCAGAGTGATCAGTCATTCATTTTGCTAGAGCAGGGTTGCTAAGCAAAAGTGAATCAGTGATCAGCAGCGAGGGGCAGTGAGTATTAGGCAGAGAGGCAGAGATAGTGCCAAGAGACCAGCGCAGAAGCAAAAAGTGAGAGGCAGCAACCAGTTCAGACCACGCAAAGCTTAGCAGAGACAATGCAGAGGCCAAAGGGACTGTGTCATTCACGCAGAAGGCTACAGGAGTGACACAGAGGGTCTCAGAGGCTACGCAGTGCCTCAGAGGGCTAGCGCAAAGAGGTTTGAGGCTGACACAGAGGCCAGAAGGGCCAGTGCTGAGCTTCAGAGTTGCTGGAGAGGGTTTCGTGGGACAAGTTTTCTGAATACCTGTTTCTGAATAGAGAGGTATTGCTGTCGTGTATTTTTTCTTTGTCGAGTGAGCCGATTAGGCGCCCAATTGTAATCAAGGAAATACTGCATAATAATATACCCTCAAAATAGTTGCACCGGTTTTCCCGCATTGGGTTTTTCCGGGGATATTTGTCCAAAAATAATGGTGTCACTTGTGTGTTTGTTTTCTTTCAGTTGTTGATCTGTAGATGTTGTGACTGTATTGTGTTTATTTTGGTATTTAAATGTTTTAAATAACTTGTTCATAATTTACAAGTAGAAGAAATAAACCAACAGAATACAGATTAATTTTCTAACGAATAGACTTAGAAAATTAAACAATGTTCTCTGGTAATGTTTCATTATAGAAACATCACATTGATCTTCTGCATCGGTACCTGTGTTGATGCTCGGCCTGCTGCCTCACATCCCCTGTACTGCTGCTTCTTGTATTGTTGCCCATGACACTTCCACTGCCACTGGCGCATCTGTATTGCAGTGCCCTCTCAACATGTTGTATCATGTTGCCCATAGCACTGCCACCGCTAACTATTGCACTGCAACTCCTTACACTTACCCATTTCTTCTACTGAAATGGATTCTTTACCATCCCCATCTTTTCCCTGAAATAAACAAACTTTGTTCTTCCTAGAGCCTTGGTGAAGATGTCTGCCACCTGTTCTCCTGTAGGAGTGTATCTCAACTGTACTGCCCCTTGTTGGACACAGTCTCTAACAAAGTGACACCTGATATCAATGTGCTTCGACCAATCATGAAATATTGGATTCTTAGAGAGCTTGATGCAACTTTGATTATCACACATGATCCTGGTCGCTTCCATCCTTCTCCTGAATAGGTTCACAAGCAATTTCCTAAGCCATATGGCTTCGCACGAAGCTGTGCTAGCTACCATATATTCTTCTTCAACTGAGCTCAGAGCCATAGAATTTTGTTTCCTACTGCACCAGGAGGTCATTCCTGATCCAATGTTGAAACAGTAACCAGTTGTACTTTTCCGATCTACTGAACTTCAGCCCAATCTGCATGAGTGAACCCACTCAGCCTGATGTCATTGTCTCTGGTGAACAATAGTCCATGCTCCACTGTTCCTTGTATTTACTTGAGAACATGTTTGGCTATTGCCCAGTGCGCTCTCTTAGGTTCCACGATGAACTAACTGAGGGTGTTGACAGCGTAACAAATGTCTAGCCTGGTATTGACCAAATACATCGGGGACCCTATAAGCTGCCTATACAAGGTGGGATCAACGCCTTTATCTTCTAATGCATCAATCTTCTTACAGTTGGTCATTGGAGTAGCCATAGGTCTACAGTCCTGCATCTTGAATATTTTCAATATTTTTGTAGCATATCTCCCTTGTCCAAGGAAGATCTCACCCTTTTGCTGCCAAACTTCCAACCCCAGGAAATAATGCATCTGTCCCAAATCCTTCATTTCGAATTATGTGGCTAGGTTCTTCTTGCAGTCTTTGATGAGCCTGGATAATCCTGTCAGGAAGAGATCATCCACATATAACACTAGGATTAGACGCTCATTCTATATGACCAGATCGTAAAGATTAGGGTCTGCATCACTCTTCACGAACCCCATCTTCTACAAGTAGCCATCAATTCGACCATACCATGCCCTAGGTACCTGTTTAAGCCCATACAAGGCTTTCTTTAATCTGCATACATGATATTTCTTCTCATGTGTCTCAAAGCCTTCTGGTTGTTCAATGTATACTTCCTCTTCTATTACCCCATTCAAGAATGTCGTCTTGACATCCATCTGATGAATCTCCCACCCTATCTGTGTTGCAAGAGATATCACAGTTCTAATAGAAGTATACCTAGCTATTGGGGCGAAGGTTTCTTCGTAGTCTATCCCTTCCTTCTGAGCATATCCCTTAGCCACAAACCTGGCTTTGTATTTCTCCACACTGTCGTCTGCAACATATTTGACCTTGTAGATTCATCTCGAACCTACCACTAATCTGTCCTGAGGCCTAGGTACTACTTCCCAGACATCATTGACCATTATAGAGCTCTATCCTCCATGAACTTCACATCCTTCCGAACTACTACCTTCATACTCCCTGGAACTCTATATGCCTTAGCATTCTCGCTATATCCTACAAGATATCCTTTCTCAGCAATTTGATCTAATTTCTTTCTCTTCTCTTCGAGTATACGATAATACGCTAAACTCCCAAATATCCTGAAATGATGGACTTCAGGTGTCTTCCCAGTGAAGACCTTCTCTGGAGTGATTTTGCCCAATGCCCTGTGTGGAGTCTTGTTCAGGACATAAACTGTTGTGTTGCATGCTTCTACCCACAGGAATTTAGGCATATCCTGATCATACAGCATTGCCCTAGCTGCTTCCACAATAGTCTTGTTTTCCCTTTCTGCTACTCCATTCTACTCCGGATTGTAGGGAGTTGTCCACTCTCTTCTGATGCCTTCCTTAACGCAAAAATTGGTGAAGTCCTTGTCAACATACTCTCCACCATTTTCTGAGCGCAACACTTTTATCTTCTTTCCTGTTAGGTTCTCCACTAGAGCCTTCAACTCTTTGAATCGACCAAAAACCACATCTTTGGTTTTCAGAGAGAAGATCCAAGACTTCTTGAAATGGTCATCAATGAAGGTGACGAAGTATTCGGCACCACTAAGAACTTTTGTGGACATCGGTCCACAGATGTCTGAGTGTATCAATCCTAGCACACTCTTAGCCCTATTATTACTTCTGGAAAATGATGCTTTGGCATACTTGCCCAGAGAGCACCCTCTGCATACATCATCTCGTTCGGTACTTAGTTCTGAAACTCCTAATACTATTTTCCTGAGAATTCTTAAAGCCCCATGGTGTAAGTGTCCCATCCTCCTGTGTCATAGTTCATTCAAATCTTTGTCTCCATTGTTGCCTATCTATGCCATTGGTGATTCTAGATGTGACCTGTACAACCTGTTACTTCTAATGCCAATTTGGGCCTTCTTTTTCCAACTCGGGTGTTTGACATATACTTTCTCCTTAATGAAGAAAACGTCATAGCCCTTGTTTTGAAGTTGAGATATGGAAAGTAAGTTCATCACCAATCCTGGCAAATGCAACACATTGGTTGCTCGAAGCCGCTCTCTTGCCTCGGTTTGAAAAACTATAGTACCTCTTCCTACTGGAGTACACTTTGCCTTATTTCCCATGGTGATCTGAAAATTCATTCTCTCTTCCTGATAATCTAAAAAACATTCTCGGATCCCTGTCATATGCCAGGAAGCTCCATGTCTATATACCAAACCTCCAAGGAGGCAGAGCTTGCTAAGCAAGCGACTTCTTCTTCCAATCTGGAAGCTAACATAGAATAATCATAATTCATGTCCCTTGTGCATTCTTTTGGAAATTTGCGTGAGTCCCCTTGAGTGGATGCCTCTGCATCATGCTCTTGACCCATAATTGATTTTCCTTTCCTATTGCCAGATCTTTGCTCTGATACCATGTGAAAATTTCTAAACTAAAATTCTACTACTGCAACAACTGATCTATTTCACTTGCTTATTATTCACAATAAGTTATTTACGAAATCCCTTCAGCAAATCAAATAAATTCTACTGTAGTTATCACACAATTACCCAAAGAAAAATACATGCACAAGAACCAATCACATCAACACAGTGTTTTTGGACAATTGTCTCCAGAAAAAACCCAATGTGGGAAAACCTGTGCAACAGATGAGGGCTTTATTAATCTTCAACAACAATTGCTTTTACGAGGAATTATTTTACAGAGAAACTGAAAGAAAACACTTGAGACTTTCCCTTTGAGAACTTCTGACACTTTGGAGGCCCTGCTCCCACTCCTGCGTCGCCCCTACGTCATTCTGCATGGCCCAGCGTGGCTCTGAGTGGCTCTGCGTCCCTCTGCGTGAGCTCTGCATCTCTCCTCTGGACTGCGTCTCTCTCTGCGCTATCTCCCACTATCCCTGCATCACCTCCTCCTCAGTCACTACCTGCTGCTGACGCCCTCCTCTTCCTCCACCCTGCAACTCTCCCCTGAAATCAAGCTCCTCTACTAGAGAATCGATTTTCCTTGAGATATTGAGTATCTGTTGGTGTGTCTCCAAATGATTCTCAAGTCTTCTCTTATACTTTTCCTGTTGACGAATCAATGGCCGAGATTAAGTCCATAATCAACGGCTAAGATTAAAACATACTTGATCCTCATCTCCTAGAAGCTTCTCACCCTTATCTTTATTAATACCCATTAATATTTTTAGTTTCCTAAGTTTAGACTTAAGAACCCATTAGAAATATTAATTATTTTAATAACTCCTCATTCGATTGGAATTTCTCAAAACAATTTCCGGGTCTTGGAGATCTCATGTGCCTTAGCCTCCCCTCCAAATTTCAAGGCTAGAGCACATCCGATGCTACCAAAATCAACAATTACTTCTTGTTAAGTGGACGAGAAAATTATAGGAGCAAAAGCTAGTAAACTGTCGATTTCTATCAAAGGAGAGAATGAGAACTCCTTTTGCAAAGTTGTCTACTCAAGGGCTAATCAAAGACTTGATGGTAGTGATAAAATGTGTGGAGATTGTGCATACTAAACAGAGTTGACCTAGCTATTCAAATTAGACAAAGATGTTGAGATCATAGACAATTCATGGGAGGCCGAGTGGGACTATTTGCGACCGCATTGCCCGACCAATTTTCACAGTGCAAGGGAGCGATTGGAATTCTCTCATGTGTATGTTACCAAGTTCCTCTTAAACAAAATTTCAAATTGCAATTTTTATTCTTAGGGTTTGCAAACCTCTGTTGTGGGTGGTTTGGATGTTTTGCATGGATTCAATGGAATTTGTAAAAAAAATTGGATCACCTTGCTAATTTATGGGGTTATAATTTTGTTGTGTATTGTTCCAATGTCAAATTAATTGTCAAGAACCTATTTCTAGTGCTCAACTTGTATTGGCAGTGTTGAGATTTGTAGCTTCAGAGGTACTCCAAGCCCTAGGATTCAAGGGTTTGGAGGAAGGAGCTCCACAAGTGACCTTGTGGGCTTTTCATCGAAGCATGTGGGTGTGAAACCGTGAGGATATTTTGACATGTGATAATTTGTGATAATATAGGACCCTGAGAGGAACTAGAGGCAACAAAAATCATCCAAATCTGAGATCTAGAAGTCAAGATATTAATTTTTGAAGTTAAGTATGGGCAAATTATCTAGAGAAGTCAAGTCAGCCTTGACATGAGGTGACCCTTTGTTGGGCTAGACGTTGCCCTAGAAGACGATATATATAGAGGACTTGTGTGAGGCTATTGGTGGCAATCCTAGAGCACAAAAGGAGCTCGCATTAGGAGAAGGAGATCTCTGTTGGGCCGCAAATTAGAGGTAGACCCCAACGAAGAAAGAAGAGGGTCGTTGGAGCACTCCAGAGTCCATGGTGACTGTTTGGGGGCCGAGATGATCAGATGCAAGGGCCAAGTTGTTTGAGGTAGAGCCTGGGCTTGTTTGATGTAGGATTCCTTCATAAACAAGGAGTCAAATTCTTGTTTGATTGCAGGTAGGGAGTGAGGTTTGAGCTGGCATGTTTTGGGAGGTCAAGAGCTAGTTTGAAGGCCTATTCAAGCTGCTACACATCCAGACAAAGGACCGAGCTTCAAGGAGAGCTAAACAGCCTATTAGGAAGGGACAACAAGGCTAGTTGGAGGGTTGTTGCAGTGGCACAAGATGCCCTAACCAAACTTGTAGATGCACATATCCCAAGGCAAGAAGGCAACAACAATATGTTGCAGATGCCTTCTTGATTGATGGTTGGATGCTAAGTAGATGAGGTTCTAGAAGAGGACCAAGTTGGAACATCCTAAGAGCAAGTTCATCAACAACAATTGCATGTGTCAAGAAGGGCAACAAATGGTTGTAGGACAGTTGGTCATCTTCTTGAGTTGATCAGTTGCTAGTGAGAGGTCCCAGGAGAGGACATTGGTATTGGACACTTGTGGTCTGATGGAACGCAGCATGAGAGTGGACTAAGTGTGGGCCTAGGAGAGGCAACATTGGAGCAGCCTAAAGAACAACTTGGGAGGATTGTAGAGGCTTGTTTCAAGCCCGAAGAAACAAGTCTCTTGATGGACTAAGGGATCGTTAGATGTGGCAGAAGGAGAGATCATAGGTTTAATCAGCCAGGAGTATTTTGAGTAGCCCTAGACTTGCCTTGTGGAGAAGGAAAACTACAATAGGAGTTGGGTAGTCCTCCTAGGTTCATTGTGGGAGAAGGACATCTTGCAGTGATAGGTGGCAGCCCTTCGTGCCCTATGTTAGTCTTCAATGGAGCAGTGCAGGAAGACTATAATGGGTTGAAGTCCCTAAGTAGCTAAGGAGCAACAGTGGGCAGTTGAGAGTTATTCACAAACAGAGTTATGAACAACTCGACAGGAGTCTCGATATGTTGATGCATTGAAAGACTAACAATCGATGAGAAAACAGGCAGAGCTGAGATTCAGTGGCCAGATGGACTTGGTGCATTGATAAAGGCAGATGTTGCAGATTGGGAGTCGAAGGATTGGGGAGATGTGTACAGGGTACGACCAAGTGGAGCCACAACCAGATGGTCAGAGTATCTTGTTCTGCGTGGGTTGGTGGTCATCACGACGGACACCAAGCCCTAGTTGTTGCATAGTCTTGTATCTGTGGATGTATGAGGGCCATTATCCCCCATACAGGACCCCTAGGTTGTTGTATTATCAGTTTGATTAATATAACGAAGTTGGGTTGAAATTTTGTAAAAAATTTGTCTATATTTGTGCACGCATGATTTACTGTTATTTATATTCCGCTATAATATGTTGTGATACTTAGTTTGGTAGTGTCAGTGATTTAAGATTTTATCTTAGACACCAGTTTCGTGGAAAAACAACACGTAGAAAATTGATGTGTTTGGCTAAGATGAAATATGCTGGTGGGGTCAGAGATATTCGGTATTGTTGCTATGTTTCACAAGTCACCTCGAGGGTTATGTGTGTGGCTGATTGTAAAGTGTATTGAGTCATTGTAAGGCTAAATGTGAGCTCATGTAATTATGCCCATGCATTATCTCAATTTATATTGAGAGTCTAGGTATAGGTTGAGTTTATTTTGCACCAAAATTTGTATTGCAACCCTTGTAAATTGTCCAACTATGTCATTAAGATAGAAGGGTTGAATAGGGCCTTGTCACTGATAATGTTGATTCAAATATGAGATGTTTATGGGTCAAAATATTGATTCAAATTGTTAGAGATTTCCGGAAGAGAACTATCTAATGGTTTTTAATCAAAAACCATAACACAGTTCTCTTCCGGAAATCTCTAATAATATGAATAATTGTGGAAGTATCAGATCACTCATCTTGAGTCAAAGTTCGATTATAAGCCTTGAATATATTGCTAAAATATGGATGACAAAATGAACCAAACCTCCCGTGGATACACTAACATCATAAATACCCTGGAAGACCTTAAACGAAGTTTGAAGCAGTGTAGCAATGCATCAAGCAACAATGTTTCTCTAGGCCAAGCAACCAAACAAAACAACTGACCTTTCTCAAGAGGGGTCCATGTCATTCTTCAGCAAGAGCAGCCAAAGGATTTGCAGAAGGAGTCAGAAATCGGAAACAAAATCTTTGCACTTGGGACAGATCTAAAACACACAAGGTTACTATGAAATCCCTTCTCAAACTGGAAAAACTAGGTTCACTCCTTTCCGACGTAGGCCAGCTAGAAGGGAAGAAGCTAAGTTGAGCTCTAAAATTAACCATGCTTTCCCTAATACAATACAAGTTCTTGGAGTACCCTTGTGAAGGAGTCTAACTTCTTGTTGAATACTATCTCAGTAACATCATGAGGCTCACTGCACCTATACCCCCTTACAACGATGATATTATGAAAGGAGTTTTCAAGCTAATAATAGAGACCTTGCGAGACTTGGATAACACTATGGTTCCTACTTTTGGGAAGAAGCTCTAGAGTTTAGAAATCATGGCCATGGTCAGATCAAATGACATCATATTTGATCTAGAGTGTGCTGACTTGATTCTTCAAATGTTCCAATGCTTCTTCAGCATTAAGAAACATCATCCTGACATTGTCAAAACACACATGTAATCCATTGTCTTCAATTTTGAGAGATGATGATGCCATCTGCAAGAAGTTGTCGTCTAAAGTTGTTGGCCATGTTACTGCTCAATCTAGCAGTTGTCCAGGAGGGGTTCCAAAGGCACAACTACTAGACCAAGTGGCAACAATGGAGAAATAGCCCACTGTCACCTCAACTAAAGCTCCCTGCTCTTTATGGACTTTCACTGATGGGAGGAGTCACGATACAAGGGAAATCACTAAGAATAATAGATAAATGATAGAGGGGTAGTGATTTCAAGAGCCTATTCAAAGGAGAGACTCACATGATAGGGATTACTTGCTCAAGAAGCAAGATGTATGGCTCTCCAAGAAGGGCTAAAGGAAACCTAGACCTAGGGATTAGGGATATATCTTGACAAAGGATATCCTAAACCTAAGAATCCTAAGAGAATAGAGTGACTAGGTTATGGGACCACAAAGAAACCCTAGTAGACCTAAACAAGGTCAAATGCTTCGGATGAAACTTCAAAGAAAAGGTCTTGACCAAGTAAGGGAGGATAAAAGGAACAAGGAAGTTAGATTTGTTTTGAGATTTAGTGCAATGGTCCTTAGTGAAGCCACTAATTAATGAGACCTAGAGCCAAGAATGAAGCTAGAGCTAGGGCTTGGAATAACTCCAAATCTAGACACAGGGTTGATCTCAAAATTTGTGACGAGCTAAAGGACACCCCAGTGCAGTTGTGCTCCAACTCACTTGCAAAATGGATGGATAAAATTGGTTTCATGTGATGCCCTAGGAGACACTAGGGTTAGGGCATAGAAAAGAGAGAGGAGGTGAAAAACAAATTTTCGTTGAGGTGATCACCAAGGATTGGACCAGTGCCTAGTCTATTGGTAGAATGGAATCAAGAATGAGATCGATTCAGGGTTTTGCTCTATCAAGGAGCCTAATTGCAGCTTCGCATGCCCTAGTGAAGCAGCTACCTAGCTACAACAAGGATTTATACTTCAGCTTGTCAAATAATGAAGTTTTAGGGTTAGGTTTTCAAAACAACCCCTAGGAGCATTCACTTTTTCTTGCCCAATGAATAACGCATGCAATAGATCAAGACTATCAAAGTGATTCAAGATTTTCACATAATTTAGAGCACCAGTAGCATCATGATGCATTATTCCATACATTAAACAAATAATGAAAATTTCGCATAAAAGAAACTTACATGGCACAAAAAGTATATCCATCCATCACATTTGCAAGAGAGAGACTCCAAAATAGAATCACATTAACCCAAACATCAAAATGCATTAAAGAATCTCCAATTCTCCTCCAATAGCTGCAGTGAAATTCCAAAAGAAACAATGATCCAAATCCAAGTGATGATGAGAAGTGAATGAGCCTCTCATCAATATATATCATCCTCTAAGGGTTCAATTTGCCTAATTAGGCTTAATGATGCCCCTAAAAATAAAATAATGTACAAAATAACATTCCTTGGTAACAAGCCCACCAAGATAGCTCCATAACAAGAAAAATAAGCCTCTCAAAAGGGCTGAAATGGTAAACAAGTGGCTAGGAGGGCCATTGAAAGGCCAAATGGAGTCCAACATGTGCCAAAATGAGTGGAAGGGATCCAAATATAATGATAAAAGGGATGACCCCTTGATCTCCAAGAAAATGACCTGTGGTGCTCCCAAGTGGTTGGGGGGGGCACAAAAACATCCTCATGGGTCTCCACGTGGATTGAACAAGCTTGTATCCCATCTGTAAGGGTTGGAACAATGATACAAGCCCTCCCCGTCTCCCATGGTGAGACACATCATCATCTGGGCCCAGGAACAACTCCCAAGTGTGTGGTGCAAATGTGTAGCCGGTTGAGCAAGGTGGTCCAACTGCATCATCATCATTAAATAAATGATACACGAGCGGGCAATGAGTGGAACTAATGGATCCAATGATGTGGCAATCTGCTCTTTGCTATAGTGGAGACCCACGGCTCTCAATGTTCATCCTACAAATGCCAATATGATCCTCTGGCGGGCTTGAACCCCGTAGAGGGAGACGAAACCCCAAGATGAAAACCCACCTGCAATCTTGTGTAAGATCCAATGTGCCTCCTCACCTTCTAGTACAAAAAATCACCAGTGCAATTGAGTAAATGAGCTTACAAATCATGGAACCAAGTGGACACTTCATAGTGACATGCCCTTCCATAATGGGCTTTAGAACGTACAAGTGTCTCCAAGTTCAAGAATAAAGTTAACCAAGGACCCTATTAGGTGGTTTCGACCTCTAAGGGAGTGACAAGTCCATGGTACATCCCTCAAGTGGCAGGTGGTATGTGATATAATGATGGAACAAAGTGGGGCATCAAGGGAAGGTTCCAAGCCACATGCCACATGCCTTAGTACAAGGGTGGCCATGATAAGGGAAGCCCACACTTGGGTATACAAATGTAGGAGGGAGCAATCACGGTATATGAGTTACCCCGACCTTTGTTTTTCCACGCTTCTGCATATGATTTTTGCCTTTTATTGATTTTTCTTATATAGCTACTTAGGGCTCCAAGGAATGAGAGCATGATGTGAATGATGTAGCAGTAAAAAACCCCTTAAGGTCGGGCAATTCATCACCCACCAAGGGTTGGGACAATCATGGGTTCCTTAATGATGCAAGGGGCTCATATAGGGGGCCTAAGAATGAGGGTGATAGTCGTAATGATAAGGGGTAGAGCTCATGTTGGATTTTTCCCATGTGCTAAATTTGTATGTCCCTACCATCTTTTATATTTTATGGTACACTTTCTGTTGAGAGTGACCAAATTATGACTTTTACTTTCTTTTCAGCTGCATCAAACTTTGGGGCATCGCTCAAGGGATGATCCAAAGTGTGGACAATGAGAGGGGAGGCTAACTCCTTGGGGAACCAATGGTCAAATGTGGACCCAGATGGGGAAATATGTGAGAAGGGGTTATACTGAGCGGAGTGGAGTGATGTATGTGATATCGGGAAGCGGGACCACGCAACCAAATTCGAGATTTCCCATGTAGTGTCATTCCTAAAGCCTGTAGCCAATAAAGGAGATCCCACGGGACTAGGATCCAAAGTTAACAACCAAATTGGACAGAGGAGACAAGAGAACAAACCAAGCCCACTCTTTCTGCCAAATCATCCGACTAATCCATGCCCAAAAGTGTCCATGGTAAGTAAGCCAAAATACCCAACTACATAATGAAAATCCATACCTTCAAGGTTGGAAGCCCCACCTTCAAACATATGTTCATAACATATGGTCGAGGGAGCATAATGGTTGGCTCAAGTGGCAAAGATGGTGGCACATCGAGCTATCTAGTGGCTATAAGGGGCTATTGGCTGCCAGCTAAGAACCATCTAGGAGAAAAAATTTCTTGTTAAATTGGCAACTAGGGCCAAACTCCATGTGGGTCGGCTTATTTATGGCAGCTGATATTTTTATTGGATCCCTCTCGTCGAGAGGTGTAGGATTGATCCAAAGATCATCCGATTCCGATAAGTATTTATGGAGATATGAATTTATTTTGTTTATGAAATTATTATCAAGCCGACCTACTATTATGTAGGCTCTAGAAGCCCAAGTGACATGTCTATTCATCATCCTCACTTTGGTATCAATAGAAGAGTTTTTGATGTCAATTGGCACACTCACTCTTCATGTGATCTCCTCTCCACGTCTGGGTTTTTGGAGATAGAGAAAACACTAAGAGTATTTGCTATGATGCCCTAGCCGCAGTAGCATAATGACCTAGATATAAACTCTGCTATGGAAGAAACCCTAGATGTCACTAAATAAGCAGCAACCGGAAGGCTAGATCTTATAACGCAGTCCAAAAGGGAACCTACGCACCAGGCAGCGTGTAATCTGGGCAGCCATGACATTTATGGTGACAGTCAGGATCACGCTAAACCATCACATATATGGAACGCAGATAGATAATGCAGTCTTGGATAACGCCATCGTGAAACAAAAGGTAGCTGCAGTAACATAGTGAAGCCATAGTTAAAAGAAACGTTGTTCTAATGAAGAATCTTACCACGCTGTCCCTACACGTTGAGCAGACAATCCATACGCTGTGATGAAGGCATATCCACGCAACAGATGGTGACCATATCCACGCAGGGCACAAGATTATTAACATGCAGGCAGAGACTCATACGTTGGATCATGAATTCGCAGGCACTAGATACGTTGGTCTCTGATGATGCTTATATGCAGAATCATACACGCTATCATGGCATATATATATATATATATACACTGGGCAAATACACAGGCATAGAACACAGTCTATGATGACTCAGACCTAACCGCAGGACATAATGAAGAATCAGTCACGCTGGGCATATTTATGGTTATATATATTCATATATACGCTAGTAATATACCGCACACTGGGCAGTCACGTTGGTGCCGCAGTGATGAAGAGGTGCCGCAGTACAACACAGTCTACACGCTGTTCATAATTTGGATTCAACGCAGTCAATGAAGACTCCATCACAGCAATAGCTAGATATACGAGGGCTATGATATATGAATATATATACGCACAACATTCTTGGATACATATACTCGCAGGTGGAAAAATATAAATTGTTATACATAGCAAATGTATGTGGTTGACAGAATGGATATATATATACTCGCAGGTGGAAACATATAAATTGTCATATGCAGCAACTTCATAATAAAGGGTCTATATGCTGTCATGATAACTACATGATACATTGGTTCATGGAGAAACCCTACACGTTCTTATAGGAGGAGACCTGCTAACGCAGTAAGAACCAGTTTAAGAAGTCTGCCGAATAGGATCTATAGCCTAGCTGCTTTGCTAGGCTGCAAGCCATAGCAAGCAGCTAAGGCTGATGACAATATTATAATCTTGCAACATGATGATGCAAAGGCAGCATGATGACGATGATTCATATTAGCATGGGCAGCATGAAGCAAGATGATGGACAACTTGATGTATGGGCAGTATTGTGATCATGAGCAGCATGAAGATGCATGATGCAGCATGATGGTGCTACACGGTAAGGTGCAGCAGATGAATTAAATGGGTAGGTGAAGTCTTCACCTAGGAGATTCAGTTGAAGCAGAATGTCTTCAACTGATTTCATCATCATAGGAAATGATCTATGCTTAGATCCAGATAAGTCAAAGTGTTGACTTTTCTTGTAAATGTATTATCTCTCTCTCTCTTTCTCTGCTGAACTTTGAAGATAAAAGAAGATTTGATCAAAGGGTTTCACCACACATTGTGGGGTTTGTCCCTGGCTCGCGCCATATCTTGAGTCCTCTTGTCTTGGCTTGTCTTTTGCGGTTTATATTTATGTTCTATCTGCGGTTTCTCTTAACGCTGATATGATTGTTAACTGTGAAAATTTAAATAAATTGCTCTAGCATAGAACATACCTAAAATTAACATGGTATCAGAGCTGAGGTGAAGACAATACCCAAGCAAGAGTGAAAGAGCAATCACCAAAGGCAGTTGGGACAAGACAGAAGGATCAATGCGTTCCTCATAATTCACCTAGGGTGAAGTCAAAGAAAAGAATGTTATCAGAATGGCACAACGGAAGATTCTGATGGTCCATCTTAAGATCACTTCATTGGGAAGTTCAGATCTAAGGGTGGAAGGAAAGGCAGATGCCTTGTCGAAATAAGTTTGGCCGTTATGCGAAGGAGTGTCCGAATGGCAGAGACACATCTCTTGATGAAGATAACAATCATTCCTGGGACATCTTCAATGATTAAAGGAATGACTAGTAATGCAGGTCATCAAGGAAATGGTCGACTCTTCCACGAAAGCAAGAAACCCCAGAATCTCTTTTTATGTACCTGATCGCAAGAAGAACCTGATGTCCATCTCGGAAATGGAAGTCAAAGGTTACAGGGTGGCACTTATCTATGGAAAGGTACGTGTTTGAAAATAGATCTTTCAAAGATGTTTTTGAGTTCATGGTTGTATCAAGTTGCAGGAAGTCCACTAGGGACCATGTCCATTGACTCAGCATCGGAGGTCTATGAGTCAGATGGTGACTAGGATGCCTAAATTCAAAAAGGAGCATGAAGGTACATGTCTGAAATGTACCGAAGGAAAATATTATAAGGGGATCATTCCCCTCATGCAGCAGGTCCACAGGCTTGGAACAACCCGAGGAGTTTGAAATGGGTTGTATCTAGTTGATGCTTTCACGGTTGTTCGATCGGCCCATAAAGCATACTTAATTTTGCTATCCCAATTTCATTTGTTTTCCCCGACTATTCGCTTGATTATTTTTACGAGGTTTTTATTGCTTGACTCAGCTTAGCCATTTCATTGAGGGTAATAGTTAGATGAATGTGACAATATTATGCCATACTTACTGCACAGGGATGTCAAATCCATGGAATCAAATGCTTTAGCATTGTCAGTAACAATCTTGGTAGGAACACCAGACATCGTAATAATTTTGTCCTCAACGAAATCCATGACTACTTGGTCAGTTGTTTTCTTAGTTGGTATAGCTTCAACCCATTTGGTGAAATAATCAATGGTCATGAGAATCCATTTATACCCATTGCTGGAATCATCTTTGAATTCACCCATGAAATCAAGACCCCACAGTTGGAAGGGTGCATCCACAACAACATTTCTTAAGGGCATAGCAGTGAATTGTTGCTTTCCGGCAAATAATTGGCATGGTTGACATCTTTTTACAAAGTTCAATGTATTAGCAAAGATGGTTGGCCAATAATAACCTGCCCTTGGGATTTTGTGTGTGGTACTTTTAGTAGGCATAATGTCCTCCACAAAATCTTGCATGGAATTCTTTCATCAGTTTCTCAAACTCTTCTTTACTAACACATCGAAGGATTACTCCGTCAGGGCTCATCCAACCGAGGTCATCCTAGGTCAAACAGAAATTTGTTACCTTTAATCTTAGGGCTCTCCTTTTGTGGTCGACAAGGTGAAGGGGAGCCGATAAGTCGCGCAAGTAGTAGATTATGTCTGCATGCCAATCATCATTTTCAAGCTCCATAGAGGTGGCACATGCTCATTTTCTCCTTCTTGAATGGCTTCGTTATTGCTTTCAGTCAACATCTTAGCCAAGCCTTGACCTTTGATGATTTTCTTGGGGCGGAAATCTAGGTCATATTCTTGTATTTTTGTTACCCACTTCCCCATATATCCAAGGCAATCGATTTGTGATAGCACATCTCTCATGGTTATTAATGTGCCTTAACGCATGAAATAGTGTCTAAACATTGAAACTACTACGAAATTTTGCATGTGTTATTCATAGATAATGAATGAATGAATGTTCCTAGGAGATTGGTTGCATATGCACCCTTGAAACTCCATTAACAATTGTCATCGAAGTTGTTGTAGCGGCTACAACCACCCTCCAAAATTTTGTCTTAGCCAGTTTTGGAGCCTCCCTACTAACCTTCACAGCAGCGTGCCTTGCTTCGTCAAGTCCTCAAGCTTCAGTGTCTTTCTTGCTCAAAGGCATCCTGTCGATCACAGTTTGATCTTTTCCCTTCCCAGGCTGCTCACCCGGACTTGGTCCAGCTGCAGGCTGAGCAGCTTCCCCTTGAAAATTGCACATTTCTGGAGGGCAACCAGCCTTCCCTCCAAAAATTGCGCAATCCTCTCTAACAGCCTGTTGGGTTCCAGGGTTGCGCAATCTTGCCAACCAACCCTCCCAACAGGATTTGTGCAAATTTTCCCAGCAACAGGCTGTTCAGCCCAGGATTTGCGCAAATCTGGGCAGCGATCATCTGCTCTGCCCAAAAATTGCGCAAATCTGGGCAGCAGTCAGCTGCTCTGCCCAAAAAATTGCGCAAACCTCCTAGGCAGTCAGCCCAACTCCCAGCCAGAAATGCGTACCTTTCTCCAACAATTGAGCAGTCTCTTGCATGTGCAGCTGAGTTGACCAGTTCTCTTCGGGACTAAGCAAAACAGACTTGCATGCATGGGTTGCTTCTCCCAAGGCAGCATGCAAAGGCATCCCTTGTTTCAGGGATCTATGTTTCGCAGTTGGAGGTTACATGCAAGAAGCAATTCAAAAACCTCCCACCAAGTGTCACTTCCCCTAGATTTGTGGCATGCACGTCACAAACTCGATGCTATCAAAACTCATCAACCGGACGCTGCAGAGCTCATTCCTCACATCAACCTTGCAACTCTGACATCCCACATCACATCCAGGAGTAGTCGGCACATTCAGCTCAGTTGTTTTGGGGTAATTTCGCTTCCCATGCCTTGTGCTACATTTCTATCACTTTTTGTGTTTTCGCTTGTGGGAGTGTTGTTTGCTTGATTTCTTTGAACTCTTGTTGTCATTTACATGTATACTAGCTTGTCCTAGCTCTATTTTAGTTTTAATTGCTATCTCACTGTTGTCGCATGCATGAAACTGTTTTGCACGGACGTCCGCCCAATCGCCGAACTGTCTCACCCACATGCATGTTGATCTATTTGTTGAATCTTTCATTCATGTTTTGCATGCACTGTTAATCACTTCTGCTATCACTTAGTGCCGCCATGCATTCATTGACTTACTTGGTTTCAGTTGCTCGTCGGCAAGTCGGGCCAACCTTGGCCCAAGCTCTGCCTTCACCAAGGTTGCATTACGTAATCTGGGAAAGGAAGGCTCACCTTCCTCCCCAGATTTGCGCATTCCTGCCCAGTAATGGCCTACAGGACTGTTTTGTGCATTTCTGGAGGATAGTGGCTGCTTGGCCCAAGAAATTGCGCAAATTTGTCCCTGGGCCAGCAGTCCTTCCCAGCTAGAATTGCGCATTGTGCAATCCCAGCAGTCAGTAGCCAGACAGGACTGTGCATTGCATAGTTCCAGCAGTTAGTCAGTCTCTCAGCATCCCATATTGTGCCTTGTGCAGTCTTGGCAGTCGGTCTCTCGACCTCCCAACCGAAATTGCACAACCTTCATGATCATTCACCCAGGTATGTTGCAAGTTAGTTCTCGTGTTCATTTTGGTTTTTGACTGAGAGATTGCTTGCTATGAGTGTTGCCATGTCTCCAGGTATTGTGGGTGTTCATCTGCCTCTCAGCAGTACAGGTACAATGGTTTCCAGGAGAGTAGAGATGAAGACACCATTCAGAGCACGCTTGGGGATGCAGTCGATGAAGTGTCTATGAGCTTGCCTACTCACGAAGACATCAAGTTGTTCGTAGACAAGGGCATCAAGCAGCAACATCATAACGAGCAACAGCATGAACAACAGCTGAAGACAGCATACCAAATGCAACGAATGCAAGAGGAGGGTTGTTGACCACACGGAGGCAGAACAAGGTTGCAAGCTCAAGCAGGTCCATTGATGATGAAAGCAACTTTGGAGACTCCGACTATGAAGTGATGGTGCGACATGAAGATCACACGAAGGCAGAAGATGGAACAAAGAAGGAGTTGCATGTGTTGAAGCAACAACTCAGGAAGAACATGAAGCTGCACAGACAGACGAATGAGTTGCAGCAGGAACAAGAACAACGGTGGGCGCAACATGCACTCACGGATGAAACTGCACCCATATAAGTTAAAGATCCATCCCAGCAGCTAACACGGAGCAAACATGGTGAGCAGTGTTGTTGACCACATGCAAGGGATTCAGCAGCATGCATGTCATTGTGCGCACGCATGCAACCCAACCCATTCAACACACTCACCAAGGCGAAGACAAGAAGCAAGTCCAACTGGAGTTGAACATGTACTTCAGCAAGTGGATGTGCATGACCACCAACACACACTCGAAGATCAACACAAACACCATGCATCAAAGTGTTGTCAGTTCAGCCGCACCCAAGAACACCATGCGCATGCTAGCAGACGAGTTCGATGAACGGGCCGAACCAATGCACTGGTTGCAACTGAGGCAAGAGTTCGCTTCAGCAAGATGTCACCATGAGGTGCATGCACACCATTACGGACGACCAAGCTTGGCATCAGCTCACCACCTTCACCATCACAAGCATGTCAAAGAGTTGGTCTCATCACAATGGACCGAGTGTCAATGATGTCTTGCAAGGCTTGCTCAAGCCATGTTGTCTCACATGAGTACATGTGCATTGTAATGTTGAATCATGTCAAGTGTAAATCAGGTGTCAATAGTTGGATGTATCATGTAACAGTCATAGAGTAGGTGAAGAGTCATGAGGGTAGTTGAACTGTCACAAAGGGGAACATCAAGGGTCACCCCACCCTTTGCTATAAAATTTAAATAGTCCCTCATAACTCATTGTATGGGCTTTTGGTCAGCCAAGCTTCTACTAAGACTATCTTGAAGAAGGCTTGGACAATATTGTAACGCACCTTGGCTTCTCCACTGCACGGAGCTAGTCCATCTCTTTGGAGGAGCAGGCAGATGTGGCTGTAACGTTCCACTGTTGGGGCTAGCAGGTTTACATGGTGTATTGTATGATTGTGACTTACACTTTTTTAATAATAAGAGCCAGCACATTTTCATGCATATGTTGTTATTGTAGTTGGACTGTTCTGGTTGCCTTAATGATATATGTTGTTTAACTTACGTACTTGTATATGAACTGATTTGTATGCAATTATATGAATCTTGTTGTTAATGTGTTGCATGTGTTGTTAATGTTGTCACCATCCGTGTCGACTGCTCTGCTGGACATCAGACAGACCTTTCTCATGAACCTTGCTATATCAACCGTCACACTCGTCTCGGACTGATCTGGGAGTGTTGTTTGTGTTATCTTACCTTGTATGTTGTGACCACCGCATCCGAGTGGACTGCTCCGCCGGAAGCTGTGCATGTCCTTTGGGTGGTGTGTTACTAGCCAAGTTGGGACTGATCCCTTTCAACTTGGAACTCACCTTCACCTTCCTCTCCCTTCGAAGTGTTGGAACCTCTCCTACACATTCCTTGACTCTCTGCATCAGTCACACCCTTGCTACTGACAGAGTTATCTTACTTGCCTCTATGCGACATCACGGCGATCAAGGCATTACCTTATGACCCACTGCTGGGACTCCTACACCAAACGGTATGAGGTCTATTTGGGACTTCTTATCGGGGATATCCCCTTGACATGTTGGCGGGTCTAGCACCGTCAACAAAAGTATAAATATCTAGAAGTGTTGTGTAGTTACTTCATTAGGGCTAGTGAAGTTGCTTGTAGGTCTCCTTGAAGAGCGAGTTACCTTATCAAGATTGTCTTTCACTCCAATTCTCCCAATTGTTAGGCACTGGCCTTAAATCCTTGGTGATCACTAGAAACTCACAAATTTCTTCTTCTTTCACCTCTTTTCCTCATCCCTTTAAGGAGAAGGAGGCTTCTCTAGGGCTTGGTGTGAAATCCATTGGAGGAGGACGTTTTGAATTTCATTTGGATATAACTCTTCCTTAATATCCCCTCTAGTGACCCTTATTTTTGGTGAATTTCCTTTGGTGGAATCTGCAGAAATTTGATGCCCTAGCCATCACACCAAGAGGGAACCCTAGAAGCTAATCCTTCAACTTGGGGATTCTTTCAACGATGTGTTTTAGTACTTGCTGAAGTAAATCTTTCATTGCCTTTTCTCGTGTCTACCTTGACCTTGGATGTGCTCATATCTCGTCATATATCTCAACCCTAGGTCTTGTGTAGGCTCTTTCCTAAGAGTTTTTTTGTGGAAAGTCCTAATAGCTTCTCCCAAGGCTTGCACTCTCTTTAAACATTTCCATTGAATGAGCCACCTTCCCTAACTTCAAACCTATCGTAGATACACATCTATCACAATTGCGTAATAATGGGACTACTCCTGTCAACGAAAATCCGAGAAGGGTAGGGGACTAAAGCTGTGGTGACAATGGGCCTTTGTCCCAAGTGTTGTTGTGCCCTCTAGATTTTGCCTATTTACAAGGCTTGCTAGTTTGTGCAACAATAGACTAAAGAGAAGGGAAAAAGATTGCAACAAGAATATTTGGGAGAAATCTTCAACAGACCGAGTCTAGGAGAGAGAGGCCAAATTACTAAAGAGGAGGGTTGAGTTATGGAGGGAGGCCAAATTATCCAAGGGCCAATTTTTCTCTAGTGCACAAGGGTTGTACGAAAGGAGAAAGAGGGGTTGAGTTAGCTAGTAGAGGATGCTGATTTTCTAGGGCCAAAATCTTTAGGAGGGTTGAATTCCTTGAGGCCAATTTTCTAGAGGGGTCGATTTCCAGGTTCCAACAATTGTAATTTTTCTATGTATTATCTGTGGGTTTGGGCCCAAATTTTCTTGGGTAATTTAAAGTGAAAGAAGAATGTGTTGAGTATATTTTTTGTTGTTGTTGTGTGATTGATTGCCCTATTTTATTTATGCTACTAATTTAATTTGTTAAAATACTAGTGATTTTAATTTCCAACAATTTTCAGATTTTATGAGTAAATCATTTTTTGGGTATAAAATAATTGTTGAAGTACAAATAAATCAGATCTCGTATTAGAGATTTAACATGGTATCACAGCAATAGAAACTTTGTGGCGGAGATCATACAACACAAAGTTTTTGCAGCAACAAATAATTTTACCAACAGAATTTTTATTTTTCAACAAGGTTTTTGTGGTTGAAATCGATCTAGTGAGATGGCATCATCTAGTTTAAGATTTGAAGACAAGCTGGAGGGGGCTACAAATTTTAGTCCATGGGGGAGAGGATCACCATTGCTCCAATGGCAAATAACATGTGGGAACTTGCAGAAACAACACAAAAAAAAAGAAAGAAAGATCCAAGTTCCTTCAGATCCTACACAAGCAAACGAACACAATCTGAAGGATCACATATTGGATGCTATGGAAGATCACATAATCCCTCGCATATTAGGGAAGCATACAGTACACCAAATGTGGTCTGCATTGATGAACCTATACCAAACTAATAACCAAAATAGGAAGATCATGTTGAGAGAGAAACTAAGAAACATAAGAATGAACATATATGAAACTTTAGCCGCATACTTCATAAGAATCCAACAAGTTCGTGATGAATTGTCAATTGTTGGGGAAGTCGTGGATGAGAGTGAACTTGTCAAGATAGCCCTCAGTGGTTGTACCAAGTAATGGGCTACCTTTGTAACAGGTATCCTTGCTCGAGACAAGCTTCCTGATTGGACCAGGTTGTGGGATGACTTCACCCAAAAGGAGAGAAGGTGTGGGATGACAACATAGAGGTGAAGGTGGAGACAAAGAACTTGCTCTTATTGCGCAAGCAAAGAAGGACAAGGGTAAAGCCAAGCAGAACTAGAGCAGAGGAGGATCTTCATAGGGAGAGAAAAAGGACATGAGCAAAGTCAAGTGCTTTGCATGTCATAAGTATAGTCACTATGTTGGACAGTGTCCCAACAAGAAGAATTGCAAAGGGTAGACATCAACAACTGCATCTGTGCAAATGAATGAGTTAGCTACGAAATTAGAAGAGGAGTTTGCATTGGTGTCATGTCTTTCAGGCACCGTGACATGCAATATATGATTTGTAGACAACGGAGATTATGACCTCTTCACGAGTATGGCCAAGGAGCACCGTGATCTTCAGGTGGAACTTGGTGATAATGTCAGGTATGCAATGGATGGCATTGGCAGCATATAGTTCCACGGTCCACCTAGACTTTAGGAGTCCTATGGAGGTGAAGGAAGTATTGTATGTACCTCAGTTGGTGAAGAACTTGCTCTTTGTTTCGACTATGGAGTATATGTTGATTTGGGGTAGCATTGGATGTGCTCTAGCCATGAAAATTGGTGGAGAGGCTAAAGCACATGACCCAAGAATGGTTTGGACAGATTGTACCCTCAAGCCTCTTCTAATACTTTTCTCGCTGGTCCATCAACGGCTGAGATTAAATCTCTAATCAATAACTAAGATTTGATTTGGCTTGATCCATGACTTTTGGAACCTTCTAACCCAATTTTATATTAATACCCATTAATATTTTATTTTTCCTAAGTTTAGACTTAGGAACTCCATCAGCCATTGATCTCCAAGACCCAGAAATGGTTTGGACAGATTATACCCGGTTTGGGAAATATTAAAATAATTAATATTTTAATGGAGTTCCTAAGTCTAAACTTAGGAAAAAAAAATATTAATGGGTATCAATATAAAACTAGGCTAGAATGTTCCAAAAGTCATGGATTAAGCCAAATCTAATCTTAGTCGTTGATTAGAGATTTAATCTCAGCCATTGATGGACCAACGAGAAAAGTATAAGAAGAGGCTTGAGGGTCAGTTGGAGAAAACACTGAAGGAGACCAGTCAGTTCGATTTCTGGAGCGGGGTTAGCTGAGAAATTTGAACTAGTGTTCTGGAGAGCAACAGTAGGCAACGAGTACGAAACAGAGAGTCGGGAACAGCACCAGAAGATTAGCGCAAAGGTTGGAGAGGCAGACGCAGAAGCAGCAGACTGCGCAATCACTGGAGGGCCTGTGTGGGTGACGCAAAGAGGCCCAGTGCTAACGCAAAGAGGCAGGGGCAGACACAGAGGGTCTGGGAGCTACGCAGAGGTCAGCAAGGCTGACGCTAAGACTGGGAGAAGTGATGGAGCATTTTCTCTTTGTTGGGTAAGCCAGTTTGGCACCCAGTTGTACTGAAGAATTGTTGAATAATAAAATCCTCCCTTGCTGCACCGGTTTTCCCACATTGGGTTTTTTCGGGGACTATTGTCCAAAATATCTGTGTTGATGTGTTAATTCTTGTGCATATGTTTGTTTCTATATTATGGTGTGATATCTACAGCAAAATTTATTTTAATGTTTACCGAAGGATTTTTATAAATAACTTATTGAGAAAATAAGTAGGTAAAATAAATCAGTTGTTGCAGTGATTGAATTTTCACAGTATAAAGGACTTGACGTCAATTTCAAGGGAGGCGAGGCATTTATCAGGCCAAAAGGAGAAAATCCTAGCGTGAGGCAAGTGATAGGAAACAAAGAGAGCAACTTGTACATGTTGAGAGGATAGCCAGTCAAGGCCCTTGTACATGAAAGTGACATCCAGAGTGAGCTTTGACACAAGAGGATGGGGAATTTGCACTACAAGGCTCTACAACTATTATGGGAGATGGTCAGTGGTTTTCCAGAGTTTACTCTGGAGCAGGATAGTGTGTGCAAAGGATGTGTGTTTAGTAAGGATGCCAAAGCAACATTTCCTAACAAAGAGACCAGGTCTAAGGGAGTGTTCGATTTGGTGCATTCTGATATTTGTGGTTCTATGTCAATGGACTCTATCTCAAGGTGCAGTTACTTTCTGACATTTATAGTTGATTGTTCCAGGAAGACATGGATTTACGTCCAAGGATGAGGTCTTTAGTCAATTCCAAGAGTTTAAAGCTCTTGTGGAGAACTAGACTAAGAAGAAGATCAAAGTCCTGAGAACAGAGTATGGGGGTGAGTATACCTCCAATGAGTTCAAGGGTTTTTGCAGGGACGCAACAATGGAGAAAGAACTAACAATGCCCTACAATCTGCAATAGAATGGAGTGGGAGAGAGGAAAAACAAGACTATAGTCGAAGTAGCAAAGGCAATGATCCATGATCAAGACTTGCCTATGTTCTTGTGGGCGGAGGCATGTAACACAACAGCATACCTACAGAACAAGAGTCGGGCAATGGAGGACAAGACTCCTAAGGAGGCATTTACATGAGTGAGACCAAAGGTCAACCATCTTTCCATATTCGGTAGCCCAATGTATGTCCATATTGCATCAAAGTGTAGGACTAAGTTGGAGCCCTAATATGAAAGAGCAATTTTTTGTTGGATACAGTAAAATCTCAAAGGCCTACAGAGTTTACATTCCCGAGCAAAGGACAATAATAGTTTGTCAAAATGTCAGATTTGAGGAAGGTAAGACCTTTAAGAGGTCGCATCGGATAAGTCCATTAATGGCAGAGGACTAGGAGCAAGAGGCTCCAAAGCTTAAGCAAGGGTCAGCAGGATCACAGCCTTCTGGTCAAGAGGAGCATGATGTTCCTTCAAGCTCTACCAAGAGGAGGCCGAGATGAGCCAAGCAAACCTTGAGGGATGCGGAGGAGAATGTGGAGGCTCCTAGCAGGACCTTCAAGGATAGTAGACCACCAACCAGATTTTCCAGTTATATGGCCTTGATGAGCAGCATCAGTGAGTCCAATGCTTCTACCTTTGAAGAGGCAGTAAACCAGCAGGTTTGGATGGGACACCATTGGTGATGGTTCCTGCTCTCTGAAGGCAGCTAATTATATGGATAAGACTTAAACATCAATGTGCAGCTAAATAATTGACCATAATGGTGGCAATATAGGTATTAGCCTAACTATTTTACATTTTTTCCCGTATCCAGTAATACAATTGTGGGTGAAATCATTACTTTTTTCTATTGCTTAAAATGCATTTTTGAATGTAGAAACAAATTCAGAGTCTTGAAAACAGGAAAAATCCAAAAACATTCAGTTTATAGTATATACACAGATTTAACAACTCAAATATGTCATTCCATCTGATCATTCCAAGAACAACTTTTGATTACTGAGCAGCATCAGTGAGTCCAACCCTTCTACCTTTGAAAAGGGACACCATTGGTGATGGTTCCTGCTCTCTGAAGGCAGGTAATTATATGGATAAGACTTAAACATCAGTGTGCAGCTAAATAATTGACCATAATGGTGGCAATATAGGTATTGGCCTAGCTGTTCTACATTTTTTCTCATATCCAGTAATACAATTGTGGGTGAAATCATTACTTTTTTCTATTGCTTAAAATGCATTTTTGAATGTAGAAACAAATTCAGAGTCTTGAAAACAGGAAAAATCCAAAAACTTTCAGTTTACAGTATATACACAGATTTAACAACTCAAATGTGTCATTCCATCTGATCATTCCAAGAACGACTTTTGATTACTCAGCAGCATCAGTGAGTCCAATCCTTCTAACTTTGAAAAGGGACACATTGGTGATGGTTCCTGCTCTCTGAAGGCAGGTAATTATATGGATAAGACTTAAACATCAGTGTGCAGCTAAATAATTGACCATAATGATGGCAATATAGGTATTGGCCTAACTGTTGTACATTTTTTCCCGTATCCAGTAATACAATTGTGGGTGAAATCATTACTTTTTTCTATTGCTTAAAATGCATTTTTGAATGTAGAAACAAATTCAGAGACTTGAAAACAGGAAAATCCAAAAGCTTTCAGTTTATACACAGATTTAACAACTCAAATATGTCATTCCAAGAACTTCTGATCATTCAAAGAACGACTTTTGATCATATTTCGGGTAAAATTCATCGGGGCATATGCCCAGAAAAAAGACAAAAACGTAGAACATTTAGACATTATTTTAAAAAATCCACTACGTAATTAATATAGATTGTAAAATGACATGCATTCCGCATTTTAGTTCAATAGGAACTTTTCTTGAATAAGACTATGACTCTCAAGGAGCACAGAGGTAGTCGATATTTTTTTCTGAAAGTGCTTCCATTAAAATACTTCCAATCGGCTAAGTTGCCCTGACAGGGGTACTATTCCGTCATGCCCAACTAAGATTTGCACCTGGCCCCAACTGCTGCCGGACCAATTGAAAATTGGAGCGTGACCTGACATGCCACCATCTTCAGAGCTGAACCACGATCTCACGACCTCATTGACGTAGGTAGGAACTCTTAAATTCTAACTTAATAGATTTTTTAATGTTTCTATAAAAAGCATTTTCTGGACAAAAATAGACAAGTAAAGTGCAAACTCTTTTTTAATCATTTTAAGTGTAAATAATTCAATAACTTCCCTCGCTACGTTCCCTTCCCTTCAAAGGCAACGACTTTTGCGTCAAAGTGTTCAACTTAAATTACAAATTGACGTGGAAGGTTTCTGACAGAGCCAAATTCCATAATATTTAAAGACTTAAAAGACACGTCTTTTACTTTGAGTGTTTTGTCATTAATAGCATTGCCTTACAAACTGACTAGTAAAAAATGTTTTGTCATTAATAGTAAAAAATATTCGCATACACAGATGCAGCAAGTAAAAGCTTAATATTTACCTCGGACGTGTAGCGATGGGGCCATCTTCGCATCGCTTCAGACTGTTCGAAGGGATCACCGCAGAAACAGTAACCGGACGTCCTCTTCGGTCGCTTCTTCCTCGAATTAGGTGAATTCACATTCTCATTGCTCGGCTTGGAGTCCTTTACGACATTTACTTGGACTTTGGCCGCTTGAGAATCTCTTCCACTTCCATTTATATTTAAATTTCCATTTACAGTTACAGTTTCTTTGAAGCCCTTCTTCTTTTTCTTCTTTTCCGCTTCTCTGCTTCGCTTCTTGCTAATTCGTTTCTCGGAATCTGATTCATCCAAATCTATGATATCTTTGGGTGCCGGTATCCTTCCCTCGCCCCTGACCTTGCGGTCAAGGGCGCCTCTGGTCCTGCTACTGACTGCGGCCAGGTAAAAAGTGCCTCGAGTCCTCATTTTTCCGGAATCTCACGACTCTTTCCTTCCAAATGAAAATGCAGCTCAAAGAACACACAACGTACTCAAAGGACACACAAATTTCCCCTCCTCAGGCTGTGCATGCGTTTCCTTGAAGTTCGTCGATACAAAACCCCAAGGCCGGAGCTAAATTCCTCAGAATAAAATGCAAGCGCGGAGGAGACTAAATGCCGAAGCTCGGATGGCCGTTTAACCACCCCTCCCTGCCATATGACCGCCAGCTTTAAAATTTCTTTCGCTGTCTCTGTGCATTTTTTCCGCGTCCGAGAATTCTTTGTGCCTGGAGGAAAGCGAATGAGGCCATCCAGGTGTCAGGGCCTCCAGCAGGCCGTCTGATTGGACTATCCAACGGTGGCCTTCGGTCGTCGTGCATACAAATAGAGATCGCAGGCATCGCAGCCATCGGTTGCGGATTCTGATATGAAAACTGTATTGAATTGAACGCAGTGAATTTCTTTTACTATTTACCTTCAATGCTATGATGACTAATGCTTTTTTTACTGTGCACTGTTGCCATCTGTTTCATTGTTAGCTTGTTTGCAAACTTCAACCGTCAGATAGATATTCAAAGAATGCTTCAGATCGATCCCCACACCATTGCATGTTTGGTGCACACAAGACTATGCACTGAATTAATTCATTGCGACATTTAATTAAATTTTTTAATTTATTGCCACATTTAATTAATTTTTTTACTTATGCATAATTAAGCAATCACTTTATTTAAACGTCAACTATTTTTTCAAAACATTATTATGGATAGTGGGGGTTTGGTAATGTGAGCAATCTATTGTTGACTTAAATTTTGTGCTGTCACTCCATTTGGAAATTGTGTGGTGCAATCTCCAGATGTCAAGCAATATTCCACCATCCTGGTGTGACGGTTAAGTAATATTGCAGGCACTTGGTGGCCTGGTGTGTAAAAGCGAAAAGGGAAAGTGGCAATTTAGTTTTAAATTTTATAAAAATTTATCTGAATCATTAAAATGGTAAACATCAAATATTAATGTTATATGTTGTAGTGGCAATATAATTTTAAATCTTATAAAATGCTTAACTTTATTTATTAAATAATGTTGATATAAATATCTGATAACACATTCGAGGTAGCTTATTAAATAATGTTGATAGAAATATCTGATAACACATTCGAGGTAGCTTTAATTTATAAAATGTTGTCTGACTTTATTCCTGGAATAATGTTGATAGAAATATATAATTGGGTTTCACGTAAAACATTCCATGTAGCTTTAATATATAAAATGTTTAACTTTATTCATTTTATTCATTGAATAATGTTGATAGAAATATACAATTGAGTTCCAATAACATATTGGAAAAATATCTTTTAGAGATGATATGGCAAAATCTTTTTATAATAAAAAATAAGATGTATACATTTAATTTTATTATAAAAAGATTTTGCAACATCATCTCTAAAAGATATTTTTCCAATGTGTATATGATGTGCCATGTAGATTGTTGAAGAAGAGACCATAGATAACAATGCATTATAAAGTGTAGCCATTTATCATTATTTTCTTGTTATCCAAAATCAAATCTATGAACTAATCGTGATCCAAAAGTATATCATTATTTTATTTTAAGTATATCATTATTTTATTTTAAGTATATCATTATTTTCTTTTATCCAAAATCAAATCTATAAACTAATGGTGATCAGATGAAGTAATAATTTTGTTTTATTGTCTTGATTGTATATTTAATCAATATATTATGTGGTATGATTTTCCATATTCTATTTTCAAATATCATAACTATTTAAAATCATATTTTTGTATAGCTCTTTTCAATAGATGTT
>APFE030340923.1:670-15186 GCA_000404065.3 Pinus taeda
TTTCAATGGTATTTGAGTTATATCTTTTCTGACCGATATATAATTGCATATACTGGATTTTACGCTTGTGTTTGTATCGTTCTTTGCGTGTGTAGGTATCCATTCACGAGGAGCATGAGGATTGTGACCAGCCAAAGCAAAGGAGCGGGAGCGACGTTTCTTCTACAACCACTAGCGTTGGATTCCAGGTAGATCATCATGAACGATCTCTGATTTATGCAATTAGGAACCTGCGTGTAGCGTGGTGTGATTGTTGCTAGACCCGTGTTGGGCTAGTGGGATCGCCTCTGTCCGCAGAGGGGATTTACCAGTTCAACACTAATGGCTGCCATGAAAAATAATTATTACAGTTCACAAAATATAATTTTATGGATGGTAAATTGACCTAATCTAGGGGTGGAATTGGCATAGGCTTGTAGAGGATTTTTTCCTCTTTCCAACGAGCTATTACTTGTCCTCTAACACCTCATAGTTTGAGAGAAAATGATTTTTTAAGTTAAAAAATTATATTCCTTACTGTTAGCCAACCTAAGCTTACCTATACATGTCAGTCTCTCCTCCAATAGATGTGAATTTTCATCATAACTCTAAAACCATTATATATTGATTTCTAAACTTGTCATTCTAACCATCATCTTGGTGAGGATTTCAGAGAGGAGGCATAAAAGAAAGACAGGAGGCTGAGAATAAAATTTTGGGCTAATTCTCATCAGATCTGTTCACGTTCAAATTTATGGATTGCAGGACATTTTTTCAACCTAGTGAAGAGGAACATTTGTGGACCTATTTGATCTCATAATAATGGCACTGAATTCAGGCCTAATATTTCGGATAGGCTTGTAATTTCAGCCATTTCATAAGCTTGAACTGTTGTGACTATTGAGACATCCAAATGACAACCTGTAGAGGCCATTCTCAAACCTGTGGCATTATACAAAAACTTCAGATCTAGACAATAATCTTTGTATTATCGAAGAAAAATTGGCGTTGACACAAACATTTTTGGGATCAAAAGCTTGGACCTGTGTATGATACCCCTAGACAAAATTTCACTGAAAGGATTTCAAACTGTAGTGCAAATTTGTACGAATTTATTTGGAACTACATCTTCGGATCTGTACCTAACACTTTGTACATTTGGATAACTATTTTGAGAGAAGTATCTGGGCATTGTTTAGAAGCAACCTGGTAACAAAATTAAGGATACCTTGTAGCAGATTAAAGTAGAATAGAAGACCAAGTTAGTAAAATTCTAGAATTGCTTTGAAGACACACCTTGGAGAGTTTTTTGAACATTCCCAAAGTTATTAGTTGCAGAACTCAGTTGGGAACTTGTAGTAGTGTTTGAACGTCTTTTTGAAGACCTTCATGTAGGAAGAATAACATACCTAAACAATAGAATAAAAAACAAAAATAATTCCTTGGAGTAATATTACTGAATTTTATTGAAACATTTCCTTTAGAGCAGCCTTGTTAAAGAAGGTAAAAACACCTTTTGGAAGTAACTCTTGAATTCTTGAAGGTGTAGTGAAGAAGCTTTGAAGGTTGGACACACTTGAATAGTAAAGAGTTCAACACTGACGGTAGGGGATGTATCGGAAATTCTTAAAGACGAAGCAGAACTAGTTCGGATGCCACTGCCTAATCCATGGGTTGGTCGGCGACCCATAAAAGATAAGGGAAAGACTATGAATATGGAGACAAATGATGGAATTGCAGTTAACAGTTTGTCTCTGATGTACTGTGAAGCTTGCGATCTCGCGGACAACAACACCCATATTGCAAAAATGCAACACAAGATGTAGCAGAAAATGCGTATAGTAGACCAGATATTGGAAATTTGATGCGATGGCGCAAAAAGTTCTCGTTTGCGGCACTCCAACTTGAGCTAAAATCCTATGAGGGGGTGCTCTGTGTTAACCGAGCAGAGCAGAATGAGCATCATCAGTTGCGCGAATTAGTAGAGGCAATGGAGCAGGAGCTTGAAGAAGTGTTGTAGGAGACAAAGAGGGAGCAGTAGAACGTAGTGTGTCACTCACAGGGATGGTGGACAGTGAAGCCTTAGCAACGCGTATCGCCGCACCGACAAGTGACTCGTGACGAGTCACGATGATTGTGTTGGGGGCCTATTGGGTAGAGGAGGCCCCGCGTAACATTTTTGGGGCTTAAAGACCACAAGTTAGGGTAATGATATTGTAAAAAGTTCTGCGAAGTGCGCGGAGCGGGAAATGTAATTGGTCGGGTCAAAGGGTTGTCCGCCCAAAAACAATATAAAATAATAGGAAGTGACTCGGCTTACCCTTGGTCCGTGGACCATGGGAATGTATAAATAGAGCTAGGCTCTAAGGGTAGAGGTAGATTTTTGGAAGATCTGATGTTATGGTGGTGAAAGTAATATTCTCCCTGAATTTGTAAGTACGGGTTGTAAGGGTTAGTAGATAGATAGAGGCTCTGCAGCTATGTGCGCAGAGGCCTAGTAAAGTCCGCAGTTGTGTGCGCAGACCCCTAAAGCTATGTGCATAGGGTAGAAAGTGGATTGTACTGAAGCAAGGACATTAGCAAAGATAAGTTGATTTTGAAATATTGCAGATCTGGCTTTATTCTGGTTTACACATCTGTTATGATTTATATGCTTATGTTCGGAATTTATGCTTCTGTATTTGTGTGCACTGGTTATTATTGTTAAATGTTTGCTTAAATACCCTAAGAATTAGATCTGATCTATACGGTAATAATAAGAATTAAGAAGCACTGAGGTACATGCCTGCGCAGAAGTCGGACAATGGTGTAGAGTGGCGCGAGGGCGCAAATCGGTTCGCGATCCCTCTAGAACACATCTAGACATCCCAAGGGTGCGAAAACTTGGTTCCAGCACCCTCCCCTGCTACCTCAGGTGAGACTTTAGTCCGCTCTCCATGGACTGCTGCCGAAAGGGCTGATAACGCGAGATTTTTTTGGCTAATAACTCTTCCGAACCTAGGTCAGGCCCCAACAAGTGGTTCCGTTGTCAGGACCGAGATCTGCCTAAGGGGTGTCTGATGTCGAAGAAGGGGAACCTTACAAAGAAAAGGATTGAAGATTGGATGGATCAAAAGCTGTATGAGTTTGTGGTTGGGCTTGGCACACCCTCCGCCAAACTAGAAGTTTATCATGCTAAGCAAGATCAAGTTGTCTGTATTCAAAGGAGTAGGAAGTGAAGATCCAAAACAATTTTGGTTTATAGTAGGGTCAGTGTGGGAAGCGCATGGAGTTACGAATGGTAACATTAAAAAGGATACCTTGGTAAGTGCGCTGCAGGATAGCGCGTTGACTTGGTATATTAAGCACTCTAACAATCACCACAATGCTGGAATAACGGAGATACGGGATGCATTGAATAAGGAGTTAAACCTGCCGAAATCAGAAACGTAGTCGATAATAAGGTTCAAGGAGATTGTGATGTTGCCCAGTGAAACCCCTTGGGACATGGATCAGAGACTGAAGAGTACGATTCGAGAAGCTAACATGACGCTAATTGATGCGCAACACCCCGTGTGGTTTGTGGCGTCTTTAACGCCACATCTAAGGACAGCGTTGTCACAGCATAAGATCTCGACCCAAGCTGAAGCATTAGAAATAGCGATGACGTTGCATGAAACTCTAATATAGGATCTTGGGTTTGGATTTCAGTAGATCCACGTGCAAATACAAAACCTATGCTTGGAGATGCAGAGATTGAAACAGGAGAATGCACCCAGGCCAGAAGTGCGCGAAGAAGTGTGGTGCATAAAATGTAAAGGCCAGGGCCACGATAAGGATCATTGTCCGATATTAGTGAATTATTTGGTGGGGGAACCAATGCCATTGTGACCAGAGGCACAGGTAGCGCCAAGCGCGGCGCCCTTGCTCTAGCACGATTTTTCAGGTGGGAGGAAAGCACACCATAGTCAACTGTCACCTACTACAAAAGTTTACCCAGATCCCCAGCAACTATTTTGCAATTTTTGCAAACCGGTGGGCCACAATGAACGAGACTGCCGTAGTTATGAATTATTGATGGATCGAACACCTGACTACATGATGCAAACTGAGGTGCGAGGTCAGGATCTAGCCACAACGATGGCGCGTGGTGGGTTCCAGGGGCGAGAATGAGGACGGGGAGGAATGGGGCCAAGAAGGGGCCGTAGGTAGCTAATCTGTTATAACTGTGGAGGACCGGGGCACTACACACATGATTGTACCAACCCGACCAGAATCTCGTGCCCCTACTGCAAGCAGTTCGATCATGAAAATGATATATTTCCCCATATTGATAGCACAGATACGTGAGAAAAGGGCAGCACAACCTACGATGACGCAAAACGTCCAAATGATGAGGTCCGAACCACGCAAGGAAGACCCCAATGTGAACATGATGCTGAGAAGTGGCATGGCCATAGGGGAGGATAAGGGGAAACTAACCAAGGAAGACACAGGGGGAAGAGCTTCGCGGAGGTCTCTACCCCAGGTAGTAAGGATCAACCCGAGCCGGAAATGGACCCCTCGATCCTAACTACCTTTTTAGAGACATGCATGAAATTGCTTCACAACAATAAGGCAGTTAAAGAATTACAAGAGCTGATAACTAGGTGCGCATGGTCGGGTGAACCTCGCGTGGTCCAAAATTTGGGAAAACATGTTTCACGCATTGGAAGGGAAATGCGATTAACGGTGCAAGTTGACGACTATGAGATGGATCAGATAATTCTGGATTTAGGCTCAGATGCAAACGTGCTACCTAAACAGACTTGGGAACGCATGGGCAAGCCCATATTGCAATGGTCTCCTATTCAACTGGGAATGGTGAACCAACAAAAGATCTTGCCCATGGGGAGACTGCAAGGAATCATAGTAGATATAGAAGGCACGAGCACACAAACGAACTTTAAGGTAATAGAAATCGTGGATGATAGTAGCCCTTACCCCACGTTGTTAGGGATAGACTAGGCCATGGATATGAATGGAGTCATTAATTTAAAGAACCAGAAGATGATATTTGAGAAGAAGTCTCTATACGTAGTCATTCCGCTAGACACGGCTGAAGGGGCGCGCTACACTGAACCTGTACGCAACGATGAAATTGATGAGGACCTGGATCATATTGACAAGATAACTATGTGAGATCAGGATTGGGTAAATCCGATTGCAAAAGGAAGGATATCGTGGAAACGTGCAGAGGCCTGCAATTTAGACTCAGATGAAGAAGACAAGCGATGGCATAATCGGTTGAACAGAGTAACAACGTTAAACTGCAACATGATTACTAGGTCATTGTATTGCGTAAAAGCTCATGATTGAGAGTTGCCGATGTATGATGGGCTGACAATAGTGGACGAATTCCTGACCAAGTTTGAGAGTGCGGTACCAAAGCACCAACGGTTTGATGCATTCAAATGGGTGTTGCGCGCGGTGCCAGCGTGTTGGTGGGGAACACATGAAGGAACCTTTGAAGACTGGCACAGCTGCAGTCAGATGATGCAGATAAGGTTTGGGAAACCGAAACTATGAATAACTAAGAAATACGATGGACGTGATGACCCGCACTTGCACCTCACCATATGGACCCAGGCCTATGGAGAAGAATCCCAGCCAGAGTGGGTACACTTATTTTATCATACCTTGGGTGTCATCCCAC
This sequence comes from Pinus taeda, assembly GCA_000404065.3. NCBI lineage: Eukaryota > Viridiplantae > Streptophyta > Pinopsida > Pinales > Pinaceae > Pinus > Pinus taeda. Next base: position 6,324 of record APFE030340923.1, read on the forward strand.
GGAACTGGTATATTGAAACAGAACTCTGACATGGTACAGGCGAATGGGATATCTTGTGCGAGGGGTTGTTATTAACATTCTTATTTGAGGACCAATGGATGGATATTGTTGACGATGCGTTGCAAGTTGTGAAGGCTGCCATTTTCAAAGTACCACTTGAACCAAAAGAAATAGTGCAGCCAGATTGGTCGCGTCAGTTGGGCCAGGCCCTAGAATGTTATAATGCGTAGATAGAAGATGATGAGGATGACCCCAAAAATGTTAATATTCTGGAAACAGAGAGGAGTCGCGAGGTTTGCGGACTAGCAATCAAGGACCCCGACATCACCGCGCCACTGAAAACGAAACAAGTTAACATTGGTATGGAGGAGGAGCCAAAATATGCAACGCTTGGGGACTATTGGGATGATGCCACGGTGGAAAAGGTCGTCGAGTTACTTCTAGAATATCAAGATTTATTCCCGACCATAATCGTGGAGCTAAAAGGGATCCTCAGCGACCTAGGAATGATGAAGATAACTCTGAAGCCGGATGTGAAGCCAGTCAAGCAGCGGCCTTATTGATTGAATCCAAAATATAAAGCAAAGGTCCGCGAAGAGTTGGAAAAAATGCTTGCAGCAGGAATAATTGAACCAGTGGAGGAATCCGACTAGGTAAGTCATATGGCCGTATAGGAGAAAAAACAAAAGTGAGAAATTCACATCTGTGTGGGCTTCAGGAAGCTAATCGATGCATGTGCTAATGATCCTTTCCCGACGCCATTTACATATGAAGCACTGGAAATTGTGGGTGGACAAGAAGCCTACTCCTTCACAGACGGTTTCTCGGGGTATCACCGGATCAAGATTGCGCCAGAGCATAGGAGTAAAACAACTTTCATAATCATGTGGGGTTGTTTTTAGTACACTATGATGCCCTTTGGACTGAAGAACGCGCCGGTGATATTCTCGCGTGTCATGGTAGCTTCATTCAAGGAATTTATACATATGTTTTTAGAGGTATATCTTGATGATTGGACCGTCTTTGGGCTACTCAAGAAACATATCGCGAGCTTACCTTTAATGTTGGATACTTGCCAATGACACTAGATTGCGCTAAATCTAAAGAAGTGTACTTTCCTCGTCCCATTCGGGAACCTGCTCGGCCATGTGGTCTGCAAGCAAGGCCTGATCGAAGACCCGGTGAAGATTGTTGTCATACTCAATCTGCAAGCGATGCGAAGTATTAAAAAATTGCGCGCCACGTTGGCACACAGTGGTTACTATTGAAAGTTCATAAAGAGCTACACACAGATCACGACACTGATGGAACAATTGTTGAAAAATGACGCTACTTATTGTTGGAATGAGGAATGTAACAAAAGTTTGGAAACTCTCAAGGAAAAGATGGCATCAGCTCCCATTTTGGTCTTTCCAAAATGGGACATCGAATTTCAAGTGCATGTGTGACACGTCGTGTATCGCGCTGGGCGTGCTACTCACACAAGAAGGAGCGGAAGGAATTGATCACGCAATCACGTTCGCAAGTCGATGATTTTCCAAAGCTGAAAAGAACTACTCCACTACTAAGCGTGAGGGGTTGGCGATGGTAAACACACTCCATAAATACCACCATTATTTACTCAGGGGACACTTTAAGATGTATACTGATCATTTCGTGTTAAAATACTTAGTGAATAAGCCTATGCTGGGGGGCGCATTTGTATATGGTTGTTATTGTTTCAAGAATATGATTTTGAAGTCATCGTAAAGTCGGGACATCTAAACGTAGGCCCAGATCACCTATCCCGAATTGAGAATGGTGAAGAGCCCACAAATTTAGAGGGAGTACTTGATGCACAACTCTATGTCGTGCGCATTGTGGATGGCCACTTTGAAGATATAATCCACTTCTTAACCACGGGAACCGTGCCGCAGGAGTATTCTATTTAGTAGAAGAAAGCACTGGTGATACACGCAACAGACTTTACTGTTATTGCAGGGAACCTCTACAAAATGGGCAACGATGAAATATTACGTAGATATGTACCTGAATTCGAGCGACGATAGATCCTTGCTGAAGCACATGTGGGGGGGCGGGGGGGGGGGTGTTGTAGGAGGACATTATGTGTGACGCGCCACAGCACAAAAGATTTTTCGTGTTGGACTATGGTGGCCAACTCTACATCAAGACTCAAAAGCGTACTGTCGGGCCAATGATGCATGTCAATGGATGGGGAAACCATCGCAGAGGGATGAAATGCCGCTCAAGCCACAAATGACACTGCAACAGTTTGAAAAATGGGTGATCGACTTTGTGGGGCCTATCACACCTCAAGGAAAGACGGGTGCGCGCTATATCATCACCGCGACAAAATACTTGACCCAATGGGTAGAATCACAGCCTATTAAGGACTGCACGGCTGCTACAGTTGCGAAATTTTTGTTCGAGAATGTGTTGACATGGTTTGGATGTCCAAAAATTCTAATGAGCGACTGCCTAATGCACTTCCTGAATGAGACTATCAGTGCACTTACTGAGGAATTCTAGATATATCATCAACAGAGTACGCCATACCATCCGCAAGCGAATGGGACCGTCGAAGCGTTCAACAAGATTTTGGAGATTGCGTTGACCAAGGTATGTAATGCGCAGTGAAACAATTGGGACTTGCGCATACCTGCTGTGTTATGGGCATACCGAACCATGTGCAAGAAGTTGACAGGCCAGACCCCTTTCCGATTAGTATATGGCATGAAAGTTGTAAATGGAAATGGAATACATTGTACCTAGTTTGTGAATAGCAGCAATAACAAGCATGGAAGACTGCGGGCTTTGGAAGAAAGGCTTGCACAACTGGAAGAACTTGAGGTGGAATGGTTTTTGGCGGATTCCATCAGCAGGTATAGAAGCAGCGAGAAAAAGCTTGGCATGATCGCCATATCAAGTTGCGCATGTTCTAAGAAAATGATTTAGTATTACTATATGACAACAAGTTCGAGAAATTCCCTGGAAAGCTCCAAATGCATTGGTTGGGACCCTATGTAGTGAAAGAAGTCACAGATGCAGGTGCGGTCCAACTTGCCAAGCTTAATGGAGAACCCTTCCCGGGCAGAGTAAATGGCAATCGCCTAAAGCTCTACACAGGTGGGCCGACTGCCTGACTAATCGACAGAGGAACAGTTTCACTGCTCCAGCCAGTTGAAAGAGAGTGCGGGACGATAAAGCAGTAAGCAGTCTGTGGGGGAGCTCAGTGACAACAAGGGTGCACATAGACTTGGTATGTCACAAGGGTCGCGGTTATGCAAAGGGGGTTGCACTGCTGCCTGGACAAGCAGAAAAGTGACCATTGTTGTCACTGTTCATGACAAGATGTCTGATTCATGGTGAAAAGGAGCAGACGACGAGCAATTAAGAGACGAGTTATGAGCTAGATCCGAATCGATCTACCATAGGCTTAACATTACGGTGCTAAAAAAGGAGGGAATGACTGAATTTGAATTTCAAAACGCTTATAAATCCCAAGGGGGCATCCACTGAATGATATGTGGTTTCAAGTGAAGTAAGCTATTGTGCCTTTCCACCGGTATGGACTTGTTCAATATTGACATTAAAGGAGTAAGCTCAGGGGTTGGAATATGGCCAATGGAGATGTAGGAGTTTCTAGATAGTGTGGTGTCAACGGCCACAAGCGCCGCGCAGAGTTCAGCACTAACGGTATAGGATGTACCGGAAATTCTTAGGCAAGAAGCAGAACTAGTCCGAATGCCACTGCCTAATCCATGGACTGGCCGGCGACCCATCAAAGATAATGGAAAGATTGTGCATATGGAGACAAGTGATGGAATTGCAGTTAACAGTTCGTCTCTGATGTACTATGAAGCTTGGGATCTCGCGGAAAACAACACATGTCTTGGAAAATTGCAACGAAAGTTGTAGGAGACAGTGCATATAGTAGACCAGATATTGGAAATTTGCTGCTACTGCGTGAAGAGTTCCCGTATGTGACACCCCAACTTGAGCTAAAATCCTATGAGGGGGTGCTCTGTGTTAACCGAGCATAGCAGAATGAGCATCATCGGATGGGCGAATTAGTGGAGGCAATGAAGCAGGAGCTTGAAGAAGCATTGCAGGACACAATGAGGGAGCAGCAGAATGTAGTGTGTCACTCATAGGGATGGTGGACCGCGAAGTCTCGGCAACGCGTATTGCCGCACCGACGAGTGACTTGAGATGAGTCACGAAAATTCTGTTGGGTGCCTGTTCGGTAGCGGAGGCCCCACGTAATGGTTTGGGGCTTAAAGACCACAAGTTTAGGTAATGATATTGTAAAAAGTTCCGTGAAGTGTGAAATGTAATAGGTCGAGTCAAAGGGTTGTTCGCCGAAAAATAATATAAAATAATAGGAAGTGAGTCATGTATAAATAGAGTAAGGCTCTAAGGGTAGAGGTAGATTTTTGGAAGATCTAATGGTGTGGGTTGGTGAAAGTAATATTCTCTTTGAATTTGTAACTACGGGTTGTAAGGGTTAGTAAATAGATAGAGGCTCCGCAACTGTGTGCGCGGAGGCCTAGTAAAGTCCGCAACTGTGTGCGCAGAGGCCTACTAAAGTCCGTAGCTGTGCGCGAACCCTTGCAGTTGTGTGTGTAGGGCAGAAATTGGATTATACTAAAGCAAGGACATTAATAAAGATAAGTTGATTCTAAAATATTACAGATCTAGCTTTATTCTGGTTTACACATCTGTTATGATTTATATGCTTATGTTCGGAATTTATGCTTATGTATGATTGTGTGAACTAGTTATTATTGTTAAATGTTTGCTTAAAGACCCTAAGGATTAGATTTGATCTATAATACACTTAGTAATAATAAGAATTAAGAAGCGATGAGGTACGGGCCTGCGTGAAAGTCGGATAGTGGTGCAGAGTGGCACGAGGGTGCAGATCGGTTCGCGATCCCTCCTAAACACATCTAGACATCCCAAGGGTATGGAAACCTAGTTCCAACACCATCCCTTGCTATCTCGGGTGAGAATTCAGTCCGCACTCCGCGGACTATTGCCAAAAGGCCCGATAGCACAGGATTTGTTTGGCTAATAACTCTTTTGAACCTGGATCAGGCCCCAACAAGCCAACAAATGGTTCCGTTGTCAGGACTAGGATCTGGCTAAGGGGCGTCTAATGTCAGAGTAGGGGAACCTTATGAAGAAAGGGATTGAAGATTGGTTGGATCAAAAGTTGTACGAGTTTGCGGTTGGCCTTGGCACACCCTCCGCCAAACCAAAAGTTTAACATGGCAAGCGCGATCAAGTTGCCTGTATTCAAAGGAGTAGGAAGTGAAGATCTAGAACAATTTTGGTTCATAGCAGGGGTAATGTGGGAATCACATGGAGTTACAGATGATAACATTAAAAATGCTACCTTGGTAAGCGCACTATAGGATCGTGCGCTAACCTGGTATATTAAGAACTCTAGCAATCACCCTAATGCTAGAATAGCGGAGATCTGGGATGCATTGAACAAGGAGTTTAGCTAGCCGAAATCGGAGACGCAGTCGATAATAGGGTTCAAGGAGATCATGATGCTGCTCAATGAAACCCCTTGGGACATGGATCAATGACTGAAGAGTACGATCTGAGAAGCTAACATGACGCTAACAGATGCGTAGCACTATGCGTGGTTTGTGGCGTCGTTAACACCACATCTAAGGACGGCGCTATCACAGCAGAAGATCTCGACCCAGGCTGAAGCATTAGAAGTAGCGATGAGGTTGCATGAGACTCTAATACAGGATCTTGGGTTGGGAGTTTAGCGGATCCATGCACAAATACAAAACCTATGATTGGAGATGCAGAGTTTGACGTAGGAGAATGCACCCAGGCTAGAAGCGCGCGAAGAAGTGTGGTGCATAAAATGTAATGGTCAGGGCCACGATAAGGATCATTGTCCGATATTTGTGTATTATTTGGAAGGGGGGGACCACTGCCATTGCAACTAGAGGCACAGGTAGGGCCAAGCGCGGCGCCCTCGCTCTGGTGCGCGATCTGTCAGGTGGGAGGAAAGCACACCACAGATAACTGTCACCTCCTACAAAAGTTTATCCAGACCCCCCAACAGCTATTTTGCAATTTTTGCAGATCGGTGGGCCACGATGAACGATACTACCGTAGTTATGAATTATTGATGGATAGAACACTTTCCTACACGATACAGACTGAAGTGTGAGGTCAGGATCCAGCCCCAGCGATGGCAGGCGGTGTTCTCCAGGGGCGAGGACGAGGATAAGGAGGAATGGGGCTAGGAAGGGGTCGTGGGAAGCTAATATCTTATAACTGTGGAGGACCAGGTCACTACGTGCATGATTATACCAACTCGTATAGAATATCGTGCCCCTACTGTGAGTAGTTCGATCATGAAATGATAGACTGCCCCACATTGATAGCATAGATATGTGAGAAAAGGGCAACACAACCTATGATGATGCAGAACGTCCAAATGATGAGGTCTGAACCGCGCGAGGAAGACCCCAATGTGAACATGATGCTCAGAAGTGGCGTGGCCATAGGGGAGGATAACGGGAAACTAACCAAGGAAGACGTAGGGGTTTGCAAGGAGACATGTTTGGAAGATAGGAAGACTTTTGCGAAGGTCTCTACCCGAGTCGGAAATGGACCCTTCGATGCTAACTACCTTTTTAGAGACATGCATGAAATTTCTTCACAACAATAAGGCGGTTAAAGGATTACAAGAGCTGATAACTAGGTGCGCAAGGTCGGGTGAGCCTTGCATGGTCCGAAAATTGGGAAAACATGTTTCACTCACTGGAAAGGAAATGTGATTGATGGCATAGATTGGCGACTATGAGATGGATCAGATCATTCTGGATTTAGGCTCAGATGCAAACGTGCTACCTAAACAGAATTGGGAACGCATGGGCAAGCCCATATTATAATGATCTCCTATTCAATTTTGGATGGCGAACCAACAAAAGATCTTTCCCATGGGGAGACTATAAGGAATCATAGTAGATATAGAAGGCGCGAGCACACAAATGGACTTTGAGGTAATAGAAATCGTGGATGACAGTAGCCCTTACCCTGTGTTGTTAGGGATAGATTGGGCCACGGATATGAATGGAGTCATTAATTTAAAGAACCGGAAGATGATATTTGAGAAGAAGTCTCTACACGTAGTCATTCCGCTAGACTCGGTTGAAGGAGCACGCTACACTAAACTCGTACGCGACAATGAAATTGATGAGGACTTGGATCATATCTACACATAATTGCGCGAGATCAGGATTGGGTAAATCCGACTACAAAGGGAAGGATATCATGGAAACACGCAGAGGCCTGCAATTCAAAATCAGATAAAGAAGACGAATGATGGCATAATCAGTTGAATAGAGTAACAACGTTAAACTGCAACATGATGACTAGGTCGTTGTATTGCGTAAAAGCTCAGGATCAAGAGTTGTCGATGTATGATGGCCTGACAGCGGTGGACGAATTCCTCGCCAAGTTTGAGAGTGCGGTACCAGAGCACCAGCGATTTGATGCATTTAAATGGACGCCAGCGCATTAGTGGGCAACACATGAAGGAACCTTTGAAGACTGGCGTAGCTGTAGGCGGAACTCCTTCACAAACGGTTTCTCGAGGTACCACCAGATCAAGATTCCACCGGAGGATAGGAGTAAAACAACTTTCGCAATCGTGTGGGGCTGTTTTCAGTACACTGTGATGCCCTTTGGACTGAAGAACATGCCGGCGATATTCTCACGCGTCGTGGTAGCTGCATTCGAGGAATTTATACATAACTTTTTAAAGGTATATCTTGATGATTAGATTGTCTTTGGTCTAGTCAAGAAACATATCGCGAGCTTACGGTTAATGATAGATACTTACCGAGGGCACCAGACTGCGCTAAATCAAAAGAAGTGTATTTTCCTCGTCCCCTTCGGGAACCTGCTTGACCACGTGGTCTGGAAGCAAGGCCTGATGGTAGACTTAGCGAATATTGTTGTCATACTCAATCTGCAAGAGACGCGAAGTGTCAAACAACTGCACGCGACTTTAGGACACACTGGTTACTATCGAAAGTTCATAAAGAGCTACGCACAGATCACGACACTGATGGAAAAAATGTTGAAAAAGGGCGCTACTTATTGTTGGAATGAGGAATGTAACAAAAGTTTAGAAACTCTCAAGGAAAAGATGGCATCAACTCCCATTTTGGTCTTTCCAAAATGGGACATCGAATTTCACATGCATGTTGACGTGTCGTGTATCACGCTGGGTGTGGTACTCACACAGGAAGGAGCGGAAGGAATTGATCACTTGATCACGTTCACAAGTCGACAATTGTCCAAAGCTGAAAAGAACTACTCCACTACTGAGCATGAGGGGTTGGCAATGGTATACGCGCTTCATAAATACTATCATTATCTACTCGGGGGATACTTTAAGATGTATATTGATCATTACGTGTTAAAATGCTTAGTGAATAAGCTTGTGTTGGGGGGCGCATTTGTAGATGGTTGTTATTGTTTCAGGAATATGATTTTGAAGTCATTGTAAAGCCGAGACGTCTAAACGCAGTTCCAGATCACCTGTCCCGAATTGAGAATGGTGAAGAGCCCACAAATTTAGAGGAGGGACTACCTGATGCACAACTATATGTCGTGTGTGTCGCGGATGGCCACTTTGAGGATATAATCCACTTCTTAACCACAGGAACCGCGTTGTAGGGGTATTTTGTTCAGCAAAAGAAAGAATTAGGTGATATACGCAACAGAGTTTACTGTTATTGCAGGGCACCTCTATAAAATGGGCAACAATGAAATATTACGCAGATATGTACTTGAATTCAAGCGAGGACAGATC